>JAUJYV010001042.1:0-22837 GCA_033995625.1 Ophyiulus pilosus
AGAAATAGACGAAGTGCATTTGGCGCATTCTTATTTCTTATAGAGGCAATATTTATTCACAATCCAACTGGCATGGAGTTAAATGTGTGTTTTGCCCGACTGGTCGACAATAGCCATTGACGTCTTTTGGTCGCTACAACATTGACCATTGCGGTTAGTTGAGGGCTGTGCTAGCGAAGCGAATTGAGCATTAGTATACAAAGGGCAAAAAACGCAAAAAATAAAATAAATAAAAGCTACATTAAAAAATCAAATAAAAAACGAAAACGAAGAGCGATTAAGAGAAAGAGAGAAAAGCACGGGTCATAGACATAGGTGAAGGTACCTGGCCTTTGTCATCACAGTACTGGACACAAGTGGCGTTAGCAATAGTTGCAGCAGCTGCCATTGAAGTAGCGTTGGAGTGAATCGTGGGCACTAGGTGGCAGAGTGAGCATGAAGCAGTTACCGCAGTGGTGGAAAACAGCACAGGCAGGATTTTAAAGAGTGAGAGAGACAGAGAGATAGCGCGTGGCAGTTCAGGTTGCAAGTGACGGACAAATTATGACACAGAAAAAAAAAAGACCGAAAGTGGTGGTGGCGGTCGTGTGGCCCGAAAGTGGTTATGCGGCAACAGCAATCACACTTGGAGGTGGTGGAAGGCATGCAGATTGGAAAGGCAGTGGTGCTGTGTTAGAATGGGATCAGGGGAAGAAGACCACGGAGGAACAGACATGCCATCAACAGAATTTCAAGAAGCATTTGGGTGACACATCATAAGCCAAAACAAGAACATGAATTATAGGACAGAGCAGCAAGATGTAGGGATGGAAGACAAGAAACAGAAAATGTCTGCTACGATCCAATATCAAAATGGTGTAGCTTGTACAAGAAGTGCTGCAGAAAGTGGGTTCAGCTATGTTTAGAATTAATAAACGATACATTTGCTTAACCTGGTGGACAGCATTTTAGCTCTCGTGCCAAAGCTCCAAAGAATAGATAAATTTAAGAACCTAGCCGCAGGTTGGCACTTAGTGCCTTAGTTGGATTCCAAAAAATTGGCGCAATGTTCTCAAATTATCTTTAATCCAGTTCGGCACCTACGGGTGGTTTTTGAGCATTTAGCATGTTACGTTGGAATTGCCATGCTAAAGGCTCACATGCCACCAGAGGGGTGTTGAACTGGACTAATGCTAATTTGTGCCTCCAGCTTTATTTTCAGGGCAAGCTCGTTTACGGAGCAAAAGTTCCCTACATTATTTCCCTACAGATGATGATCGGTTGCATGCCTCCTTATTCGTTAAATACAAAATTCAACCAATCGTGAAAACAAACAAAGTACAATATCACATTTGACCATTAGCCTGTTAACCTGTTACTAGGGAATAAAAGGTTGACCAGAATTATGGTATCAAATATCAAGAAATGCAATAAAATAAATTGCTGGAAATTTTAGAACGGTAACCATGAAAGCATATATACTAGGGTAAAGAATTGCAGACATTTTAAACATACTGCACTGATGAGACGAATAAGCAGGAAAAGTAATAATAAGCAGAAAAGAATGATAACAAAGGATAAGCCTGATGAAGGAAGGGAGCAATCAGAGAGTTCATGCCAAAATTTCACTAATACTGCTAAAACATGCAATGCAAACGCTACAGACAATATACACTGATAAGCTGGTTTTAAATTTCTGCAATATCGTACCAGCCTCATTTGAACAGAATAACGTACAAATGTTTGTTTTTATATACAATGTATAAAAGAATATTAAAAGAAGGGCACAGCACACTATCTGACAGTCAAAACGTAGCAAGAAATTTCTTAAAAGCTTCCCGTGACTTTGCTACCTAATTTTTATATCTCTTCATTAATACTGGTACAGTGGATTAAAAACAAAGGGATACCGTCCTTGACATAACACTGGAAAAAGTTAAAAACTTGTATGGTTTAGGACAATAATTACTGACTTTTGAACTGTCATAGTGCACATTGCCCCTCCATCGGGTTGGGGAATGGAAGGAAAGTAAGAAATAAAAGTTTAGCTTGTACATTATGGGTGCTATGGTAGATTTCAGGCTAAAACACCTTATGTAAGTAAGGGCATGTTCACTTGATCTTAGAAACTACACATTGGTCTCTATGCAAAGGCGTGCGGCAACAAATGACTCAACTGAGGAGTTCAGAACTATACAGAGATTGGCCGGAAGGGTTTTTCTTCAATTCTGCACCACGTGGCCCTACTCTAAACTCTACTGCTCGTAGCACTACAGCGGTAGCAAATCCAAGCAGCAGGATGTGCGAGCGAAGGCAACACAGTTACAATCGAGCCAAAAGTGTCGCAGCTAGGGCGACCATTCCATTATCCGGCTCCACGGTCATGCTGAGAGCGGCGATGGAATGACACAGAAATGGGCAGCAAGGAGAATGAGGAGGAGGATGAAAAGTAGAAGAAAGAAAAAAGAAAAACGGTCGTCTTTGGCGAGCGCCATAGGAGGCGCTACGTCCAACCACAAATACTCACATGTGACTGGAACAAAGGGCTGTTGCAGTTGCATGGCTAACGCCTGTTGGTAGGCATTGGTTCCGGGTTGGTAGACAGGGACGCCGCTCTTTTCCACTGCGGGGCGCTTGTTGTACGGAATCATGCCTGGGAAAGTCTGAAACACGCAATGCATGAAAACTCCGCTCAAATGGTTCTTAGTAAATATACGGGCAAACGAGAGCGAAAACAAATAGTTATCAGGACTGAATTTCAACGGAAACAAACGGGGTTCGGGCAATTTTGATCTGGGGACAAAGTCCCGATATTTTTCAACGGACTAAAACAAACGAGTGTGGTCACTTGAGGCTATTTCCAAGACGATAAACAGGTCATCGATTGCAACTACTAAATGCCATCGATCCTATATACTCTTTTCTGCAGGCGTCGTCGTCGTCGTCGTCGTCGATGATTCAATAAAACTACAATAAAATCACTGCTTTCGAATAGGAATGGCGACAAGAAACGCGTTTAAATTTGATGAGTTGATAATTCACTCATGCTGGACATAAGTTCGGATGTTAAGAAAAAGTGTTTTCTGGTTATTTCAACTTTTGCAAGAACTTTCATTCCAGAACGCTCCATCAAGCGTTTCTGTAAGAGGCCATTACAAAAAAATAAGCAGAGTTGGAATACTACATCAGTGTTGAGAAAAATAATCAAAGAATATTCATTGTTGGTGGCATTTTAAAGCCCTTGTTCAAAATCCCATTACAGGTAATCGCGCCTGTTGGGCAGGATAAGTAATACTATATAAATGGCACTTCATAACAAATATTTCAAATGCGCCACTACTACGCATAGTGCTGGAATTTTGCGAAGGTCCTATCATGAAGTCGTGCATGTCAAGATAGTTGGCAATTGGCATTCCTTATTCTCTAGCCTGCAATTTTGAACACCGAATGCTGGTCATTGCAAACTTTAGATTGTTAGGTGGTCATTAAGAGCCGCAAACGCGTAAATGGGTGCTGAGAATTTCCTTAGGGCATTAGTTTTCATGAATTAAGCATAAGGAGTTTACGAGTGGAAAAATGTTGCTAGCAAAAGTGCAACCCCGTGTGTGAATTAGATATTGGAAAGTAGCATTAGATTAACGACAGGGTTTGTGGGGTCCCTGTTGTTCGATATAATTTTGATGTTCGCTCTCATAGAAAATGGGGGTTATGGGGAAGAAAACGGCGCTCTTTGTTTATTTTATTATTTTTTTCCCTCCCCCTCTCATAATAATTTATGGGATTTGATATCACCTTTAAAGGTTGGAACATATACTACTAAGAGCAAAATGAGCAGCCTGCTATAGAATAAAAAAGAAAATGGTTGATTTAGAAGCAGACAAGAGTACCATAAGGCTCATTTTCTGCACTCATTTTTAGTATGGTCGAGATTTTAAGAGTTCTTTTGGGAATCATTATTTTGCAAAGTAAAAAACATGTACATTTCACCCGTAGCTAGGCTGCGCAACACTTTCTACTATCCCTTTCTTTCCCTAAGACACCTTTGAAAAAAATAAATAAATGGTGGGCATAAACTGTTTTATGCTTAACGGCTTCATACATTATCAGCCCCTCTTCAACCACACATGAATGTCATATTCAGAAAGAAAATGGGAAATCTGAAAACCAGCCATGTTCGGATTTCAAGGAAACGGGGGTGGGATGTTCAATCGTTAGGAAATGAACATAAATAAAGATTAAGCAGGAAAAAAACACACAAAAAAAAAGCGTAAAATAATTAATCTGAACTTCGCAAGTTAAAATGTACGATAAAATGCAGCAAAAATCTCTGGATGGTGGATGGCACTATATAACGATTTAAAATGTAATTTTAAAAAATCCCTTTCTGTAGTTTTTCACGTTTTAGTTAAGGCCTACTTTGTCAGTTGGACTTTTATCAGAAATCTGATTTGTACAGTGTTTAACGTAGATCTACTGCCAAATTTAATTCAAAACAAACGACAACGACGCCACCTACATAACATAAATATCAAGTTTAGTGTTAAGAACTTAATTATCAGGCTTAAACGTATTTTACATCTTGGAAATAGTCGCTGTGGAGGGTAAAGGGGTATCAGCAAATAAAAAAATAATTACAAAAACTACAGATTTAGGCACATTTGAAGGACATGAAATATAAGTTTTACCCAAAGAAAAGTTCAAAAAATGAACATATTAACTAATATTTCGAATTCATAAGACGGCAATATGCACTATGCTAGAATTTTGTTTGGAATTCCATTAATAATGTAATCAGTAGATGAATTTATTTTGGGAAAAACCGAGGATTAATAACGACAACAAATTTAAAGCCATAGAAAATCATTTCGAATTTTTTCCAAGAATTGAAATAGGACTGCATAAAGTTCTAGGTACTGTAGCCTACTTTAGGTACACAGTGCCGCTGGCAATTCAAGGATATTTGAAAAAAACATGTTTACAATTTTCTATAAGATATAATTAGATAGGTTGAAGATTAGGAAGGAAAAATAAGTACAGATATAAAATGTATAATTTACGAAAATATTGATTAAACTAAGTATCTCCACCTCCAACAAGTAAATTATTAGTTTCGTTTCCATCACTTGTGGCATATGTTGATTTAATGTAAGATGTTCCCAATTCTTATAATTTTCTAAGGCTTTTGTCATCAGTAAGGACACCTACGTTTCTTTTTTTTTTTGTTCCCCAATTAACAATCTTTTGAAATATTTCAATGTAAGCAAAGTATAAACAACCCAAAATATTTGTTAGTTAAAAAAAAGATCCAGAATCACTAAGAAAATAATCAATCACTACGCTTATGCATTAGAAAAACAACAAAAAACGGCCCATGAAAACTTGGGAAGGAAAAAAAATCAAATCCATGCAATAAAAATCCCTTCAAACAATCATGAATAGAAATTATTTAAGGTTGGGGGAAAAGTAAAAACAGTGCAATTAATAATAATTATAATAATTAAAGTTAATGTAAAAACTATAACTAGTATAAATTAAAACTCCTTGCAACGATTACATTTTCAATTAATTATTATTCTCGTCATTTTGATGAACAAATGACCGCTTAAAGAATAATTAATTTAAAATAAAAACTGTGCAAGGAATAAAAAAACAACTCCAAATAGAGCCTGCAACATCACATGACGTCATCGTAATTATGCGTTAGTTTTTTGGTTTTTTTTTAGATTGGTTTGTAAAAGGTGAGAATGCAACTATAAGAATTACATCCTAACCTATGATTGAACACAACTGTAGTGTCGCAAACCCAGAATCCTTTGGGGGCAAGTTAACGCCTGCGCATTCCAATGCTTTAGGGATGACGCTGATAGGGATCTTTGCGACTAATAGATGGCGCTTGAAAATGTCCCACAGTTGTAAATATGGTTGGCATATTTCTGATATTTTAAGATTAATGTAACCACCAATAAGTTTTGAGAAAAACAACAAAAAAGCAACAACTTGTTGTTCTATGCACAGGTCAGATTTAATCGCCACCGATCAAAATCCATATATTATGTTGATAGGTAAAACAACAAAAGGAGAATTGTGTTTGCAGTAATTAGGATCACAAATCAAAGCTTAATTAATTGTTTGAAAACAAAGAAAACACCTTTAGCTGAAGGCATCTATTAAAATTCGTTTTAATTTATAATGCACGAATGGCAATTATGGAGTAATTAAATCTTAAACCCGCTGACTTCAACGCAATCAATTAAAATAAATTGAAATTATATAAAAAAGAGACATCGACTCAAGCGCCATCTAGCGGCCACAAAAAGCACCTGTCGGCATAAATAAAAATCCCGTATTCTTAATAGCTGCAGCCATGCAAAAGATCCAAAGAGCCCCACGTTTATACAAAACAAATAAAAAAATAAATCTTGACACCAGCATAAAATGTGCAAATTGGAAAAATGAAATAAAATATATAAATAGGTGGTGCTACCTATAGAGACCAACAAGATCAAAATAAGCATTAGTGGATAAACAGCTCAACCAGCAAGAATAATAATAATAATCATCATCATCAAACAGCAACAAGAGCATTCATTCCAATTTGCTTTCCTAATAAAAAGTCGATAGACCCACAAATAACAGCCAAAATAAATTTCCCAGAACATGAAAAAAGCAGGAAGTTTACATAGCTGGCTTACCCTCAGCCACCTGTATCTTAAAATTTCTCAAAATTACTTGATTTCACAACTATATTCTATATGTAATTCATTAAGTGTTGTATTAGCCGTGTTGTAATTAATTATTATACAAATTTATATAAAATTGTTTCGTTTTAAGAAGCAACATTGTACTTTCATCTTGAGTGCTTTCACAAAAAGTTGTTATTCCAGCACTTTTTCCAAAAAAAGTCAGAATAGTTTTAGATCACATTAAATTGCTTCAAGGCTTGGTTCCAAATGCTTGAAAAATATTATAAAAAACATTCATTCTGCAGTGTTTGTTGATAATAAAAAAGGGGATAATAGACCACGATGTACATACAACGATAATAATATTTGAAGGGGCCTATAATAGTTTGCAAATACGGTTAACACTTTTTATGTGAATAAGTCACAGTAGGTTCTAATACATTTAACATGTTTCGCTCAAATACAACACTTAAAAAAATTACTTACAATGGACACAATTTTGAGCTTTTTACTGCTATTTTCTTCGTTTTTTTTTTTCCACGAGATTTTATATTGATCATATACACCAGTGCTGGAGTCAAGAAATAAACGCATTATCGTCTTAAGATTACATTATAAAGGTAAGAATTTTGAATAATTTTTTTTTTTTGCATAATTTACTGACCTACAACCCAAAGGATTCACATAGGAATATATACGATTTCGGGTATTGATTTTTTGGAAAAAAAAATTAGCTTTCTTTCAGGGAATCAACGTGCCAATTTACCACGCCCCAGGTTTCGAGAAAAGGGTCCAAGGCAAAATGAAACCTTATTCAAACAGTGAGTTGAGTGGTGAAACCAACGAAACATTGCGGAGTTGTTGCACTTATATGAACACCAGTGATTGCCAACGTCAATTTTACTAAAACATCCATCAAATTCGGAATATACATTTTTTCAAAAGATCGAAACATACCATCTGTTTTTGTGCGCGCTGGATTTGATGTTTCAATCACTGACGATCACAAGAGTTCTATATATTTTTTTTTAATATTAAAATATTGAAACATTCCAAAAAAAGTGTAACAACCCCGCATGAAAAAAAGCAATCGAAAAAAAAAGAGGCAGCGGAAAGATTCCCTTAATTCCCATGATATTCCAAACTTAAAAAGAGGAAAATATAAAATAAAAAAATGTCATACGAAAATTAAAAGGAAGCCATGTTTTGAGGTCATGTGACCTTGCAAATCCCCATTGGAAGCAGACTACGAAAATAGCTACATGCAAAAGCACTATGGGAAGTACCAGAATGAAGTCATCGGCAGGGTCACGAGGACGCTTCTTGCCCATTAAAGTCTCGACCGCTTGTGGCTAATTAGTATGCAGAGCACATGACGGCAAATGGGCCAATGAAATTGCAGCAGGATGGGCAGGAGTGGCAGCACATGACACAGCAAGCAGCAAGGCATCGTGGGTAAATGAAACAGCAACCATATTAAAAGTGAGATTGGTTTCAAACACCATGCACTAAAAACAACTTCCATCGACAAAATTACACATCGATGGTGAAAAAATAATGAATTAAAACAAAGAAAAGCAAGAGTTCACTTTCCGCACGTTGGAAGATGTATAAGGGAAGAAAGACAATTGCCGTCTTGGTCACAACAAATTGGAAATAATTTAGGTCAAATGCTGTCAAGAGATTCCAACAAGGGATTCGTCAAACTAAATACTTTACTCCTACGAACTCAAAAAAAAAACTTATCTGCATTCAGTTAGTCGAATTAATTATAAAAGTAACCACGAACTCATTTTAGAATAAGGTTTTGGATATAAAAAGGTCCTTATTGAGGCGTATTTACAATGTAAATGAACAAAAGTAATCAAGTCTGTTGTTGCACCTAATTCCAGATATCAGCCGATTCATTTTGCATATACAGTCGATTCCGCTTTATCTGGGCACTGGTTAATCTGGGCAGCCATTTATTAGGGCCAAATTGTCAAGAGCAAATTCGGACAGTATATATTTTTTAACATCGCATATTCTGGGCAGCCGCCTAATCGGGGCAAAACGCCTCCGCCGGATGTGTCCAGATTAAGCGGAATCGACTGTATATATCTTCAATTTCAAACTCGTATGTGCATAGAAAAAATTCTAAAATGCAAAGATGTGGCAAAATAAACTAATCCTAAAAGCCCAACCAGACGATATATAAAAATAATGGTTTTAAGGATATGAGGTCATTTAATTTATATATTAAAATACTTAAATTTACAATTTAAAAAAAATACTTAAGTGAATTTGAATCCAGTGAATTTGATTTTGTTACTAAAGTGTGTCAAATGTTAAAGGAAGTCCAATTCACCAGGAGCCCACTTGCCATAAAGCTGCATGCTAACAACACCCCGGCCAGTCCGACATTGTACCAATAAATTGTACTAGATATTTTTAAAAGCATTGTAATAAGTACTTTCCAATGTATATATTGTAGATTGCATACATGAAACCCGGAGACTGAATGCAACAATATTGCTGGGTTTAACGAGAGTAATCGACAATTTATGAATCGGTTATTAAATGGTGAATCTGCTGCATCTGGCATTTTTTGCATCAACGACATGACTTCAATTGTTATCTATATTCTCAAAAGATGTACTATAGGACTTCCTTTTTCTCGATTTTCAAGGAAAATACTGAATGTATACTGTCATTACCGCAAATCGTTGCAACAGAGATTCCATTATCTATTTGCTGCGAGGCAGCATCCAGAATGGAACTGGAACAATTAATGAATGTGGGTAGCACTGCGCATCAATTCAATCCAAAACCTCGAGCTTGCCAGAGGCAAAGTCGTTTATTTATTAATTTCAATCAAAGATGTTTCATTCGCGCATTTTCGATCCGATGGCAAAGTTAACTGGCGAATTAAGTCGGCCAATCTTTGCGACTTGGAATTAAATCTTGGATGGCATCGAGCAAAGTTAGAGTCATCGGCGGGGTCGTAATGGCAAAAGGATACATTAAACCAATTTCAAATCGGCAATTTCCAAATGTAAAGACCTAATTAACGGGGTTTACTCTGCCTCGGTATCAGTTTAGAAACTACTCTTTTATGCGTGCAATTCCATAATCGCATTTCGAGCAAATTATTGGAGGAACGAAAGTCTTATAGCATATGTATGTATACGTTCACGATGATAACATCACGGATGTTGCATGCGAAAATCGTAAAAAAACCAACAAGAACGGCAGTCAAAAGTATATATATGTATAGTGGGGAAAGTGAACTCCAACTCCAAATTTTCGAACATAAAAGCTACACCAGAGTGCGCTGCATGGTTTTTTTTTTGTTTTGTTTTTTCATTTGGAGAAATAAAAAAGCACATGCTATCTTTTCTGAAAGAAAATAACGATAATTAGGCTACTATTTTTAGTATGTACATAATCCACTCAAAAAACGACTAAAACTACTGAAACAAATCAAAAATGCACAATCAACACTGAAAAAGATCATTTCAAATTAAGAAAATGAAAACGCTTTAAGAAGCCTGCAGAAGTTAAATATACCGAATTGAACATGAGAGCGCGCCAAAATGGAAGCCATCGTGCGGAGTTTTAACAGCAAAGGGCTAACTTGCGGTTGGTTGTCAGAACTGTCTTTTCTGACATTACTGATTTTCTAATGTGACAGAAATCTACTCGACGACGTAAAAACTGACTATTTGGAAATCACAACAGCTAGTGATTCGTACACCTTGGCAAATATTGAATGAAAACGTATATAATAAATGCTGAAATTTCGAAGGCTGACAGGAAATCAAATTAGTCACTAGCGCGATATGAAGGCGACGAGGAGGGGGCAACATACCGTTAGCAAAACAAATATTAAAATGTAAATAAATATGAAAAGTAAAGCGAGACCGCAAAATCAATATAGATATTCGCGAAACCGAATGTGACAGAGTGCGCTATCTGTAGTCCCACTGGATGTTAAATGAACGGGTTGTAAAAACATTGAATCAACCCAGAATTAATAAAAAAAAATGTATACTTTTTTTGCCAACATGCGTCTGGGTTAACAACAACTCTCCAATATGGCTGGCTCCTTGATTTTTATTGACCTGCAACTATGTTTTCATTTGATAATGAATCGGTGATGAAAAATCAGATGATTTGTCATATCTTATCTCCTGACAATTTTGTGACCTAGACATTATTAACAATGAATTAAAAGTCCATGTGGGGCAGGCTAGGTCCATTGTTAAATTTCAACGGTGGCGCCATCTGAGTTCAACTGAGCAGAACAATTATATGCAGCTGTGACATCCGTGTGACCCATGAACACAAAATGAGCAACGTCTAATTATCTAAATTTCTACAAACTAAATTTCGCTCGCACTAATCGTGTGCATTTAGCCAATTTAACCATTTCAATGTCATACACTTTAGTTTTACTGCGAGGTGGGGAGCTCACCCATTAAGGTTTAATATGTGGGGCAAAAGGGTAAATAGGTAATAAACAACTTCAATGCTTACTTGTTATTGTTTGTGCAAAATACCGTATTGCAAAAATCGATGTAAACTACATCATATTTAGAGGACAATAAACATGGCTCAGTGACTAGAATTCGCTTAAAATTTCAGAAATTTCCAAATACATTATTCCATAATGTACGCGATTATGTTCAGTCTGGCAAGTTTACGAGAAATTGGAGGGCTAAATTACGCCTTTGCTTGATATTCATAAATAGTTATTTTTACGAAAGATAATCATCTCCAACCCTATATAAATACCGTATATACAGAGCAAAAAATCCCGCCTCGCTTAATTCTTCCGCAACATTTGATATGTGGCATCGTGAGCAGTATGGCGCACCTCGAATATAGGCCATTAAACAATGAGATATAAAGATGGTGGAAAATATAAATTAATATTTTTTTATGCAAAAATGCAATTTGTGTCAAACGTTCGGGGGGTATTATACCGGGATCGTATATATAGCAACGGCAAACAATAACAGCGTAGAATGCGGCGAGGAAATAGATCAGACTATACGCGAAAATACCGTTTAAATAACAAGATTAATGCATCCTGCATAGAATAAAAGAGAAAAGTAAAATACATTATCGAATTAAACATCGTTTAGAAAGAAGGGGGAAATTTGATGGCAAAACACTGACATATTTTATTACCACACGGATTATAGAATCCGCAATGGGCTGTATCTATATATAGAGCAGCACTTCTCACTTGGGGAAACTGCTTTTTCGCATCTTAGCCGCATTGCTAGTGCATATTTCATCGATGATACGTCATCATTTTGTGGGAATTAATTGGGAAATTTTTGTTGGGAAACTCCACCAGAAAGCGGATCGTGGTAGGCTTATTGTTTCAATAAACAAAAGTTCTTAGGCTTGAAAAACTCATTAGCCTAAAAGATATGGTCTAACAACAGTTCCACAAATTTGTACTTAATCATTATGTATTGATACGTTTTTGCAAATTTGCTTATTTCCCAAAGACTCACCGAGCAATTTATAAAAAAATTATCTGACTGGCAAAATTGTTGGCAACAGGGACTAAATTTTAATTTAAACACTCTGCTGTTTACATAGGTATAGGATCTGACAACAAGGTGATTCCGTGTCTTTTCTTAATCACCTAACTCTGACACGGGCACTGTAACTTTTTAAGCCGGACCCAGAAAAACAAATCTCCAAAAGCCGGTTGTTCTAAGACAGCCACCGGTCATTCGCAATTATTATTTTGTATCGCTTCTAATGTCCGTTCATTTCCTTTCGTGATTTGCGGTTATACGATCGCCGGTGCAGTACCACACCAATTGAATCCTCCTTTTAACACCTCGTCCGTTACTTTTATTGACCCAATAATGACCGCTGGAGTTCAAGGGAGAAAAAATATATATATATAGAACGCAACCTGGGTTAATTTGAGGCAGTTGAAGAATGCCCATCTAAAATGGCAATTTTATTCAAGCCCAAGCCAGTTGGTTCTCGGTGAAAGCCATCCTCGTTAAACCCGTTGCTCAATTCGTCGGTCATTTATTCCCTAGATGTCGCTAACACTGCCATTTTCTTCCTTTGACAGTGCATAAAAAGACCATCAAATGCGCTGAAAATTACGGGACAATCGTGAATAAAGAAGATTAGGTTGACATTAGGTTCCCGAGTGACGATCCTATTCCTCCTTTTATTCTCTACTTTCATTAGGACCTCTCTCTCGCTCGCATTTGTCATTTTCAGCCGTACAATGATATCCCCCACCCACGGGGGATCCGACGAATCCCTCGGAAATGTTAGAGAGAGAGAGAAAAAAATGGAGCTATATAGGATCCGACTCGAAAATGACATATTCCCTTTCAACTCGGGCTAACTCATGGTTATAGTGTTACTTAGAAGGAACGGAAGAGCCAACGGAGCGTAAAAATTTAACCACTCTGCCGAGCATGGCGTCCATGAAAACAAAAACTCGAGGGGAAAAAACCAGGGCCCAACTCGTCCAAAAGTAATGACAAAGGAGTGACGTTTCATGGAAGAAAATAAATAATAAAAAAAAGCGCGAAAGGGGCTTAATCGAGGGATTCGGACCGCACTGCCATTTTCTGGACATATATAGAAAGAGAAAAACAAACGAGACATCCTCAAACACGAAAAGCCATGACGTGTTTAATGGCTTTCTCCAGAAGCCGAGGATATGGCACTGGGGACAGGTGACAACAAACGGTGAAGTGAACCTTTTCTAGGAACTCTGACATGTGCAAATTTTGATATTTTATAACAGCTAAAACCCATCGTAACAGGACACATTTTCAGTTTTCACTTTGCAAGCGATATTCAGGGGTGGGGAGATTGTCAAATGGAGGTGCCACTTGATACGTATGCCAGAAAAATACACTGTATAGATCTGGATCCTATTCCAACTTCGATATATGATTGTATATGTTATTTGATCCCAATACCTTGACACAAGTATCCTAACCAAATTATTTGTCGAAGAAATAGTACGTCGGCGAAGTGAGTTGTCGGCTAAGTTGGACGATACCATTTCAATTCAACGCTTCAATGTGCTTTGTTTATGCAAGTTGACACAAAAAGTTGCTGATGCTTGTGAGGCGGATTTTTTTGTTTTGCTATATCGTAGATGTGTTTACTTTATTACTACCCAAGTGTACTGCATTAACTAAATCACAAGTTAAGAAAGACAGATTGTTTTTCACTACAGTCAGTTTTACTCAATTTTTAAATTCGTGTAGGCATCCTATGCGCTGCAACTGGTAAGTAATTTGAAACACTGTTTTGATGCACATGTTAATAAGCACTTTTATTTGGTTTAATTAGTTGGTTCTTATAGAAATTTAGAATGTACATGGTGCCACTTGGGACAGATGACACTGTGTACAGTAACGATTTTGCTGCCTCCTAACTTATTAATCACCTTGCTCAGCACAATGCTGAGCTATTGATTTTAGCGCTTCATGATATGCAAATTACCATATTAAACCTCGACTGCAATATTCTTATCTAATTTTCTCCAAATTAAACGTGACAAATGGTTTTGCGATTTCCGACATTTTTCTCTATAACAAGAAGCCATTCCATATTGAAATTGGGAAAAGTTTTGTCGTTATGTTACTATAATTCAATTCGTCTACAAGGGGGGAAACGCTGACAAAATGGAGGCTAACGTTTCGACCTCGAAACAATTTGCCAGTATACACCATTACCGCGTATAAGCCTTCTTCACGATGTACTATGATGCAGCCGCCTATGGTGGCACTAAAACGGCGCATTTTCTGCCAGATCTCCACCGACGTATTTTCTCATAAAAATGGCTGCAGGAAGCGTGAACAAGTTCTCTTTTCACAGCCAATGGCGTGTGATCGCGGACATATGGCACTCTGACACATCCCAGCGCGTTGCAAACGCGACTGACAATGAATCTAATGAGACGATTTTAATGGCAAATAGCGCATTTAGAAAGGGTAGCCGAGTAACCATTTTTATGTGGCAGTGCATAAAAGCTCACTGGACGAAGCTTAAATGGCTAGCTCTAGCTTGACCACAACAAACGCGAATTCCCAAAGGGAGGGGAAAACGCAGTGGGCGGGGGGAGGAGAGCTTGTTTCAAATACTTTTCCTAGTCCAACATTTCAGCACTCTTGTGCCCAAGTTCAGCATCAGGTAATTGGAAAAGGTTTATAACCGACAATCAAATTTTATTTGCCATGAAGGTGCTTCTCCGCAAATAAATTAGTAATAAACAGGTTCAACCTCGGGGCCGTTGGAAACCCCAATATATAGCCCAAAGTCTTAAAAAAAGTTACAAGAAAAAAAAAAAAGCAATAACGCGACGAAATCTAGGAAAAAGCGGTGGATGGTTGAAAATACAGCATCCCAGTAAAACTGGATTAAGTTCAACTTCCAGATTAAAAATGGCTGAGGAGGATTTGTGGCAAAAATCGCGTCTGATCGATGGCTTCCATTATTGCACGCTCTCTTAATGACTTTCAACAATGCGAACATTATTACGATTCGGAAAATAAAATTATATATATATTATAAATATATATGCAAGCTAGAATTATTAGGTGCTACGTACACGTACATATTATAGAAAATAAGAAAAAAAATGAAACATTATTTAGAGCGACCTAAGGTGGTGGTTAAGACTGCTTCTCACGCACGCGCAATTAGATTTTAGTTTTGTAACTGCCTTGCTGACATTAACATCTGAAGACTGACATCTCGCTCAACAAGCCCTCACACATTTACCCTTTGGACACTTCTGGAAGCTATCCGAATATACTAGTGCTCGCGTGATATAGTGGCTCTGTAATCCTATAGGTCGGTTGCAAGGACCTTCGTTATCGTTATTCAAGGAATATTGGTCAAACCGTGTTAAAATCTTGCTTTAATATCCGAATAACGATAACGAAGTCGTTAGCAACGGGTCACTAATTCTTTACATCATTTGCACGAAGAGGAATCGGGTACCAGTAAACAAAAACAAAACAAAAAATTTGACCGACAAAAATGAAAAATTGGTGTATATTCTTTAAAAACTGCGCAAAAAACAAAAAACAAAATGGCCCCCACCGGTCCACAGTTCATTCTGGAATAGAGGCCATGGGTGCTACGGCTCGTGCTTTTAAACATTTCGAATTTGTATCCAAAGAAATCGATGATGTTGCTTAACTACCAATTAAAACCATGTTATATGGGAAGATTGACGTAGATTTCAGCAGTGTGAGATTAGGTAATATCTCAAGTGTGAAAACAACTGAAGAACACGAAAGAGCGCAGGCATTAAGCACTTGTTTTACGAGGAAATAATTAAAAAAGGCAATTAGCCTTAATTCTGTAAGTCGTACTTTAGCTCAAAGTAGGATGAGAGCATGAAAAAACACGGCTCTTTTTAATTGTTGAGGATGCTAAGGAGAGAGAGGGAAAGGAGATGATGGCAAGAATGGAGGATGGAACAACTGAAGCAATGGCATGGTAAACAGTAAGACACGCATCTCAATACTTGAACATTTTTTCTTCTATTCCTTTTTTGTGTTTTAAAAAGGGCATGGCAGCGAAGGGTGGGTTAATCACGATGATTGCTAGGAATTTTCCGGAAAACACCAAGCGTGCTATACTGCTCAAGAAGAAGACAGCTAGACGGCGTCTGGCGCCACATCGGTGGTACCTAGCTGTCTACAAAACTCGAGAGAGGAATTTAATGTCTCGTGACATCCCCTTGCCTACCAGCGAGCAACGCTCGACAAATTGTGCTGCATGGTGGCGTACTATTTGAGTATGCCGAGGTGACAACAAACACAAACACCAGTTTGTTACCCATGTATACAGTTGTTAATTACACTTCTTTTAATCATTAAATTTTCCTCGAAAACGTCTAATATACTTTAAGTCTGACGTATATATATATATATATATAGTTAATTAAAATTGGATGGAAATCGACCGTCCAAATTATTTTCATTGGAAAAACGAAACGTTTTCCAACAGCTCCTTCCCAAAGAAAGCTTGTTGAAATGGACCACCCAGGAATACCCGAATACGGATTTTCTGCTATCATTAAATTGATTTCTACTGCTATTCAAACTTAGGCTCGAGCAAAAGCAGCAGGGTGGGAGAAAAGATTTCTTAGTAAGACTAGTTCGGAGAACTGTAATAACCTACTAAATAAATTCAGGCCCATTTCGCCAACTCTTATCATTATCTAAACATATTCTGAGAATCAAAAATTTCGAAAAAGTTAGTGTTTTAAGTCACGTTGAATATGTTCAGGGCAATTGGAGGATTTTACACATAGATTTTACTGAATACGAATTATTACTTTTGCAGCTGGTTTGTGTTGTGACACGTACCATTGCATGAAAGCATGGCTAAGGATATGATGCCCTTAAATGGTATCACGTGCCTTTTATCTACGTCGTCCCACAGAAAGACTTTTCTCCAGAAGTGTTTTGACGTTGAAATTCAGGCCTTGTGATGTCGTCCATAAGGTTCATAAACTACATGGACCATCCACCTCCATGCTAGCTTTAAAATGTACAATTCAGATTGAAGTTTATATACTGAAATCCACCCAGATAAAGATGCACCATGATGCAGACATGCTTTATGCCAACAAGATAATCTCGGCAGCTTGAACATTGTTTTCAGAATATGTCATTTAAGCGAGCCAAGCTGCCTTGTGAATCAACTGCCAATGGCAATGAGGTGTTTCACCGAGCTAGACCATCAGCAGGCAGAGGAGCCAAGACTCCTCCATAGTAAAGGCACTTCGTATTTCAGCGGGTCTAATACGCAAATCCCCGACTTACCCCGAATCTCTCGCAATTTATTGTTTGGTGGATGCAGCGCGCATGCTGTTTACCGTGCCATAGATTTTCAAATTTCCTCATGGAAGCCGAGGATTATTCCAATGGCCCTAGGAAGCTCGAGCTAAAGTACGACACCGGGAACGATAAAAGGGAAGGCAGAGTTGGTGACCCTGCTTATTGGTTATTAAAAGCGATTTGACACCGGCTTTGTAATAAACCACGGGAAGAATGCAAAACAGGTTCAGAGGTTCAGAGCAGTGAGTGCACACATGAGATATTACAATTTGGTGAGATAGTAAATATACAGTATATACAGTATATATACACAAAGGCAAACAGGATGAAGGCGCCAATCAACTGCAGGCCCGGGGATTCAATGCAGATGCAACTAATGACAATTAAGAAAAAAATAAAATAAAAAGGCTACAGCCACAGCTACCTAAGGCTAGCTCCCAAGAACAACACGAGAGGCGCTCCACAATCGAAATGGTCAAAACAAAGCGGCGTGGTGGTCAGTGGCCGGTGCCAGAAATGCAACCGGGAATTAGCCAATAATATATAGAACAGTCGCCGCAAATTAAGGGAAATTTGAAGGGGGATAAGGGTGATATATGTCGAGCAGGCAGATATGATAAAAAAGGGTGGGGGGCAGCCAATAGGGGAAGGTTATGATGAGAGGGCTTGAGGAGAGGTTACAAAGAAAAGTGCACGGTGAGGAGCAGCAACTACCACCCACAAAGTCCAAAATGGCAAACTGGTGCTTTTGATATATTTTTTTGTAAAATAAATAAAGTAAATAAGGTAAACGAAAAACTAAAACAAAAAAAAAAGTTCAAATCAACGTTCTGCAAGTGCTACAAGCCAAAATTACAGGAAATAAGGATAGAGTACGGGGTTGTGATCCTACCATAGCGGCCGCATTAGCTCTACTTTGGGCAGCCTTTAACTGTGCTTGCAAGTGTGGCGGGGGGTGGAAATATCGGCACTGTTCCCGCGAGCATCGCCCCTTAACGAAATCCATACAGACCGTCACCATGCCATCAGCGGAGTCGACTGTCACGTGCTCGGGAGGATGAGCGAATCGGCACTCGTTCTCAGCGCGCTTACAGTTGCCGCGTTGAAACTCACGGCAAACCTGCGTGATCAGGAGTAGGCAAGCCAAAGAGTTAGCCGAAATGGACAGGAAAATGGGCGAGTGGTGTGTGTGGCTAAGGAAGAGGCACAGGGTGGGGAGAAGGAGAAGGAAGACCAAGATGGCCGTCCAGGGAGGAGACAGAGTGAGAAGAATGAGGCAGAAGATAGGCGAACACTAAACGGCGGGTTCAAACCATCGAGCACGCTCTCTGTAGAAATTTGGCTCCAAAACTTTAAAACATCTTCAAAGTGATTTCATACGTGAATAATAGGAAAACTTGGCTTATAGGTGGCGATGGTGGAGAAGGGGTCAAACGTCTTATTCAGGGATAACATCTATAGATGAAATTTATTTTGATAAACTCAAGACTAAATAGGAGCTTGTGAATGTTTGAGAAACATCACAATGGTACGAAATTATGGCCAGGATAGGTTAGGTTGAAAGATAGATGTCATCTTAGCATATGCCAACGTCTATGTCAAATGCACTTCTGGTGGCTATGATCTTCTTTAAAAGCAAGATCTGTGAGATTTAGGGGTCAATGCAAAACATGGATTTTTATCCTGACTTCTATAGATGATGACATTTCTTTCAATAAACTCAACAATGAACAAGATCTAGTACCTTGTGAATATTTTAGTGGTATTACAATTCTATTAATAGTATATGTTCATAGAATTATACAGGTTAGGTTAACACAAGGATGTCATCCTGTGTACAATCTTACTGTTATATGTCATGTAAAAGTTCATTTGTTTCTGTCAATGTCTATGTCACATGCACTTCTGACGCCCATGCTCTTCTATATAGCATAGACTTACTTAACAATTCAAATTTTCCTACATAGGACTGATTCCACAAATACCCAAAAGATTATACAGTAGTCGAAACTAAACTCCCATTAAAATGTTTGTCTGTGGAATGCAAATATGACATGGAATGTCAAAGCATCATTTTGACTATATATATATGTAGGTTGAATCAAGTACTAAATTCCAGTTCGGCAGAGGGCGCTTTTAAAAGCAATTGACCGCACATGGCAACTGAATTAGGTCCCATCTAGAGTAGATGCATTCCTAATTAGAAAAGGCTTCATTACAGCAATGGTTATAAAAGGAAACACAGATGGTTTGAAAATCGCATCATCTGCAAATAATTGGCAGAAGCTAGATCGATAATTCAGAGCAAAGCGTCGCAAACTTAGTTTAATTCTAGTTTATCGTATAGGCCAGGAATTGCATCTAAAGGGTGGAATGCCAATAGCAGGACATGTCTAGAATCTATCGACGCTTTCTATTTAATATAAGACATCATCGAGGTAGTACTTTGACCAAAAATCCAGTTACCTTGGCCAAAGACCACCGGCCACTTTCCGGATATTCAATTCTAGATAATAAGTTGTTTGAAACTGTAATTGGCAATTTTTGACGTTATTTCGAGGCACACAGTCCCCCACAATAATGGACATACTTGTCCAGGTCAACTCCAGTCAATTCAATAACGTTTAATCGATTAGTGTACACGCAAGAAAAAAATGGTCAAGGTAATCGTCTTAGGAAATACTCAATAATGGCTTTTATATAAGCAATGCAACTCAAAATCAAATTGAATGAAAATGCGTGCTCCGGAGGTGGGCTTCGGGAATTTGGGGGGGGGGGACTCATTCTCTTCATATATGAAATCACTTTGTCGATTACACAACCAAAAGCAGAGAAATAATAGAAAGATTCATCGGCAAAAAATAGGCAGTTTGTTCATCTCAAGTGCACAGTCAGTAATAAGAAATAAAAAAGCACTAGAAACTTCAAATCTGATTTTTTTTCCCTAGGAAATTTCGTTTTTTTTCTTTGCTTCCTGGATTTATCCAATAAACGAACGATACTTCATCATTTTGAACCCGCCGATGTTTTTGTCAAAAAGATTGCTATAGATAAAATCTCACAAACACACACACATAGAGCTCATCAGTCCATGCTTAATTAAAGGACTCTCACAAAGGATTAGGGAATTAAAGTGGATTGCAGTTGTTAGGAAGGTCTGCAATTAAATTGGATTGAACCAGACTTCCAGCGAAAGCATTTTTTATTATTGAGTTTAACAGCGTCACTTGCCAGTACAGCTGCACAAAATGGCATTTTAGATTTTGCATTATCCAATTGTGTACATATTAGATTATGGCAACTATTTCGTACACAGGACTCTTCTCAATTGCTACTCAGCTTCTTGTCTGCAAGCCAAACAAAAAAAATAGGCGCAGTAGTTGGTCGGTAGAGGATATCTATAGAGTTCAGAGCGTAATGCATGGTTTGACGAAAAATTGCCAAAGTAGGAAAATGTCATTCCAATTCTGCGAAATACAAATCCCAATTTAACTCGATTTTCTTCGAAAATTATGAAATTCGTTTCCAACTGCTGCTGGAGGGCAGTTGAAAGCAAACATAACAATTGAAATACAATATTGTTTTGTCTTACCTATATTGGCGTGTAGCCACTATTAATATTTTCACATCGATTGGCCAAAATAAAAGGCCAATCCTCGAATGATAAAATTTCGAATGTTGGTTTCGTTAAACATAAAGAGACTTTCATTTACAACGAACATATATGTTTTCCGCATAGACATACGTTAAAAAAAAATTAGAAAAGAAGCCTCATACATACAAAAGAAGTGCACATTAGAGGATACATACTAATTGGATGACGAAAATAATTTTTCTTCACAATTGTTTGATGAATTGAATGCAATGCAAACAACGTATAAAATTGAACATTCAAAACCAGGCAAAAATAATTAACATCCACTATAAAACGACTTGAAATTACGTACTTTAAGCATAGCTCATTTTAATAGTGAAAATATGTAAGGATATACAAGTATAATCACGATACGGGGTGACCCAGTAGTCTAAATCTCGAAGGTTTATGCCTCCAAATTTGTGTATTCCAGTGAAGCGTATTTGAAGTACAGTGAAGCTAACAACCTAATCTAAGTTTAACATGAATATGTAAACATGTTGCCCTTAGAATTTCATGTGTATCGAAATAATCCTCAAAGCAATAAACAATTATGCAGGAATTACATTTTTCCCCAACAAAAAAGCTTCACAACAATATACTACACAATCCTTTCATAGACAAGCCTTCTGGACCACCCTGTATATACATGTAGAACGTCACAATTTTGCACTGTTTTCACAGTATTTATAGCAAATAAATGTTTTTATCCAATAATGTGAACCCTCTTTAAGAATACGTATGCAGGACAAATTGTTTACCCTGTTTTGTGATTGAATAATATCCTCTTCCGTTGCATTTCGCAATTAGGTAATTTTCGGGTTTTTTTCCCTTCATTTATTTTTAATAAAAACAACTTGTATATTATGAAAAACCTTCTAAGAATTTTCATTCTTCGTATTAATAAAAATAGCCGGACGTCTGGTTCTCTCGAATTGCAAACCCATTAAAGGCAGGTGGGGGTTAAGGAAAATGGATATTAAAAATTAAAACATATAGGAAGATTACGAGCGGAGTTGCCAGATTCCAATATAATTAAACAAATTAGCTGAGCCCTCTATTCCGTAGAGGAAAAACCTTTTCTCCCCCCTCGTAAAAACTCCCATCTTATTATCTCGACCCCGATTACGGCGAAAATCGTAATAAGAAGTCATATTTTTATTACACGGATGGAGACAACTTTGAAAAATAATTTCCAGAGGAAGCTTAAAACGAGCAACTCACCAATTTAAAGACGTTTGTGCATAAGGCAGATCAATATTTTATAGTATCAATTAAACCAAGTAGGACTGTCATAAAGAAACGTAATCCGATTAGTTTCCCTCGTAAACTTAGCTCAAATATTCTCACAATGCAATATGGGAAACAGTTTTGCATTTTGCCAATATCAAAGTTCAACGCTTCGTTTTCCTGCTTAAATATTATTCAACTATATCTGCACACATTTAATGATCGCTTCGAAAAAAAAAAAAGAAGAAAAAAACACGTTTAATTAACAAAACTAATTTGGAGATGGAAGAAAGTAAATGACTGTAGTAATGCACACGCAGACACACTGAGATACGTTTAAACTCTATCTAAAATGACTCGTATATATTGATATGGTTATGAACTCGGGGTAGAAAATATTTTTTCAAAGCTTTTGGAAGATAAAACCAAGATGGCCGTTCACTAGCGCCATAAAGTAGATA
>JAUJYV010001043.1:0-22837 GCA_033995625.1 Ophyiulus pilosus
ATGCGGATTTCCCTTTTATTGTTTAAGAACACACTTTCCTTGAATGATAATAAATTGTGCAGTATTATTGATTTGTTCAAGTTGTAGTAACCGTCTGTTTCTACCATTACAGGACTTTGATTTTTGCCATTTATGCATGATGAGATACAAGAAAAAACTCTGGCCGCTCCCATTCTTGTATAATTTCGCTTCGTGCGTAACCTAGGGTGGGGTGAAGTTGTTGGCCGATTTTTAACATTGGACTATTTCTGCAACATGGGGCGGACTAAGACCATATCGTGTGAACGAACAAATAGAAAACACGTGCGCCACAGGAGAATACGGTAAAAAAAACTCATGCGACAAAGCAGCTGATACAACCTCGTGTGAAACGAGGTAGAGGCTGTCATGCATTGTGCTAACAAACATAGGGTGGAGCAGATGGGGTCGTGAAGTCTAAATTCACGAGAAAGATGGAGGCTCACATTAACAACCTTGCAAAGTCAACTTTATTTCAACGATCAAAATTCAGTAGTAAATTAATATTGAAATGTCCATATTTAAACATCATGATAGTATTATTTTTTTCTATTAGTTGAAACGCAGCACTGAGCTAACTGGTATCCAATATCTGACTTCCGTCGGTGCTCATCATCAGGACACAAAGCTTCCTAGAGAGTTCTGGCCCAATCCTCCGCGACGTGGCCAATGGACCGACGCCCCTTCGGACCTGAAACAAGAGCCAAAGTTAGAAAATTCGAGTTACTTCTTTGCAAATTTATGGATTACAAACTTGCCATGATATCTTGCAGGAGTCTTTCCTGCTCTTTCACATTGCTGCACCCGGCGTAAGCCTGCGCAGGAAGAAATTGGGATTAGGAAGTCTAGCACAACTTAGTCTTAATTAGTCCATGCTCTTACTTTCATCAGGGCAGTTGGCGAGGAGTACTCTGTGACGATCGCCTGTGCCATATCGACTGACACTAGGTGAAACTGCTCGATCTGTCGCTGCCACAGCAGCAGGAGGCCAGCGCCGCTTTTGTCCACCTTCACCGTCTGCCCAGTGTCGCCGCAGGCCATCCACGAAAAGCTCCCTCCATCGTCCTTCGACTGTCTGCAAGAACACAACTTTAGCCGGCTTCGCAAAGTTACCAAAATTGTAACAAGGGGAAAGCGACGCACTTGTAGGGTGCCTCGGCAATGGACTTGGTGAAGGATGCCACGATCTGAGCCACCTCTGCGGGAGTGTCCACCAGGCGGACGTTACAGGGCTCCCTGATTTGCAAGTCGACCAACGCCTACAGACAAGAAAAAATAATGTATTAAAGTTCATGCCCCGAATCTAGAGAATCTGTTGCGTGTGGGATGTACCTCTTCCACATCCACACGGGTAACGATCACATCTGACTCTTCGCGTTTCCTAGTTCGCTTCGGCTTCTGTTGTGTCGCCCCCTGCGCATCGTCCAAGATGTTGGATCGGTACTCACGTTGTTGCTTCGACCGTTGCTGCCTTGAACAAGGGAAAAATGTAAGCAAAACTTGAGTAAACACTTGGGTACAAATTGTATTGTCCGAAATTTTTCAAATCTCTTTTATTCGTTAAAATACTGTTTAAATGTTTAAAGTTGCTAAAAACCATGCAGAATTTTTGCACATCGAAACCTAAACTAACGTTAATTGTATAAATATTTGCAAAACCAATTTAAACTTTGTTGGAAATTATGATGACACACCGAATTTGCCAGAAAGTTTCCCAGTTTTGCATTTTTCTAAACTGTCCATGAAGTCTTTGCAAATATTTGTTCAAATCTGTGCTTTTTTGAAAATTTCCGATTTTCCTAAAGCTTTAGCTAAAATTATAACAAATTGCTTAATTACTGGAAATATTTCTGGATGCCACATATTAAAACAGTGACCGCTTTTCCGTGCAGAACAGCCTTAAACTGACAGACGACGTCGTGAAGTGTGCTTCCTCTGCCCTCGCCAATCTGTCCCTACATTAATAATCACAAACCAGTTAATAAAAATGTGAGACCATCAACAAGGCGATTTACATTCAACCTCATTTCAACCATACCTGTTTGAACTGATGCACGGCTGCCAAAAATTCCTTCATGGGCATAAGGACCACCGCCTGATTCTCTTCCTCTTCGCTGGACATTCTGTCGATCTGAAGTTCGTTCATATGCGATTTAACGTTTTTGAGAGACAAATATCAGACACCAGCAGCATTACCGCTGGTGAGGTTTACCTTATTGTTCCAGTCGATGGCGCTCCGGTCCACCTGCCGTACCCACGTGATGCTACGGGGCAATGCCTGCTCCTGCAACGTATATTGAATCCCGGAGTCTGCAAACAGTTTCGGAATTTCCTCTGCCTCTGGCATCTCCAACAAGGTCAAATCCATGATGGCCTTCACAAACTAAGCAGCAGAAGCATTTAATGCTACTTAAGCAGAAATGCAAATTTTGATGCAACCAGGAATATAGGCTCACCTTGATGCACTCTCCAGGCTTCATGCAACGCTGCTGCTGGGCTTGGATCTGCTTCAGCATCTTATCCCGCTGAAGCGCAGCTGCCTTTTCCTCACGCTGCCGGCGCGCATCATCCTGCTTGGACGTGACCTCCGCAGCACTCTGACCGGATTTCGTCATCGGTTTTTTCTTTGGCTTCTGTGAGTATAAAAACAAGGCGAAACGCCTTTCTCTTTTAAGCATTTTTGAACACGGTGGGTGAAATGCCGGGGGTTTTAAGGAGGTACAGTAGAACCCGTTTAAGACGTTTTCTAAAACTTCACCTTTGACCAGAGTGAAAGTTGCAAAACAATTGAATTTGTCCGTAATTAGTTTTACTGAACTTTCCGGCTTAAAAAGTTTGAAAACTGTTGAAAAATATGTTAACGGGGTTCTACTGTATTTAAATTCTTGATCAGGGCGTTCAAAGCACACACAAAAAAGCGGGCCCCAAAACAAATTTTGCTTCTGGGGCCCAAAACTGTAGTTACGTCACTGGATGCATTTTTCAGAAATCGATCTCCTGAACACTAGGTAAATGATAGGTTGGCAAACATGACAGGTATAGAAGTGGTTGTTGTTATTAACTTCCCAACATTTAGACAACGCTCAGTGGGGTTTTAGAGGCTTAAAGGCATCCTGGAGGCTTAGAAAAAAACTGTATTTTCTGCTTGATATAACCTTTGCTTTTGGTGCTTCCGCGATGGTATCACGGTCCATAAAGTCAGGGGATGATGATCTGATATTCTGGTTATGTCCACAGTAGTTTAGGTCAGGTAGGTCCTCGTCGCTGCTTGACAGGTCAAGAGGGTTGGCACGCAGAGTAGTCCTAGCCCCTTGGGGCCCAGCAACAGTGGGGATCTGCCACCTGACATCACCTAACGCTTGGACAGGGCATGCAGGTAGTTTAAGGGGAATCTCCACGGGCAGGACATCGCTTGCTGAAGAGTTTTCGGCTCTCCCGGCCTTCTTGGCTATCCGCTCGAAAAGAGGAAGGACCTCTTCATCGTCGCTGGACATAATTTCATGAACAGTGACTGCCTTCTTGATTGGTGTCCGCACACGTTTATCGATATTCGTGAACCTGACTGGCGGTAGGGAGTCGTCCGAATCCCCCGATGAAATCACGAGCACGTCGTTAAGCATCTTCGGGAGAATTCTTTCACTGAGAAATAGGATGAAACACCTCCAGGAATTTCGAATCTTTACTAAATTTTGGTATTTTAGCGCGTGTTGCCATGACTGCCATGGGAGCGCCGCATCCCTCTAGAGGACCCCCCTGCTTGTGATAGTGCGATTGAAAGTAAGCCGATTTCTAACATAAACGAAGCCGTTTTGACGTTGACTTATAAACTGTAAAATTAGAAAACAAAAGCTGTAAAATTTTTTATTTATTACTTTTAAGTTTTAAAAACAAAATATTCAGAAAAGGAAGTGAATATAACGTGTTTGAACTTGCTTTTTTTCTGTTGTTTCTCGGCTTACGTCGTCTTACTTTTTCGGCTACCAGCTTACTTCTTTACGGCTGTAGGCTTAACTCTTGGCGTTCTTTCCACCAGCCGATCGCCAGAGCCATCAGTTGTACATTATTGGTTTGATGTGAATATTTTAATGAGAAATAATTATTAAGGTCATAAGTATTATTAACACAGTTCGTCTGGAATTATGAGAAGGTTGTACACCCTCGTTTTCGTGCGGCGGGAATCCAGTATCCTTCTGGGTTTTAAGAAACGGGGTCTTGGCAAAGGCAAATGGAATGGCTTTGGCGGGAAAGTGGAACCTGGGGAAAGCATCGAGGATGCTGCCGTAAGGTAAATTTATTTTTCAAGAATTTGTTTGGTGGTTTATGTCAGTTATGTCTGCGACTGTGTGTTCTTTTTCACAAAATTAAATCGGGTCCATAATATAAGCACTATATAGCATGATATGCAGTGGCGGACTGGGTCTTGCCAGGATATACAAAGGGCCGGGGCCCAGGCCACCCAACCATAACTATATGGGGCCATTCAAGAGGGAGGTAGGGGGTGGACGACGCTTGGGAATTTCTAGCATGGACCTTGAAATAAGATTGAATTGGACTTTATTTCGGCTTATGTGACGAGATATTGTGCTTCCGTCTGTAACAGTTTGCATAAGATATGACATGTCATTCATTAGACCGCACTATTTAACCATGCGGTTTAGGGCAAACAAGTTAAAACTATGCTACTTTTTTTTCAAGATCTTTGATTTTTTATCAATAAGGAATAAAATCCCCGAAAAGAGTTCTGAAATGGTTATTTATTTCGTTTATAATTCTGTAGTTTAGTGATTCGTGATTTATTTGCCACGTTTTCAGGGAACTGCAGGAGGAATCCAGCCTTACAGTGATCAAGGAAAACCTAAATAAATTTGGTATTTTATCCTTCAAGTTTGTCGAAATGCCAGACTTCATCATGGAAGTACACATCTTCTCAACTTCAGATTTTAGCGGAGAGCCAGAGGAAAGCGATGGTAAGCTTAAAGTCGGATATCCCGACATAGTTGCAAAACTGTATTTTCCAAATCCTTATTCCTCAAACTAATTTCCATTACAGAAATGCAGCCAAAGTGGTTTGGTCTCGACAGCATCCCGTTTGCCAACATGTGGGTGGACGACAAGCTGTGGTTTCCCATTTACCTGAGCGGAAAAAAGTTTGTCGGTGACTTCGTTTTGGAAGAACAGGAGAAAATTCTATCGCAAAACCTTGTAGAGGTGAACGTATTTCCTTAGAGGCATTTTAACGATACCAAAAAACCTTTCATTGGCCCAGTTGCGTTTTAGTAGCAATATTTAAGCATAAATCAGTATTGCATTTATCGTTTTGTACGAAAAGGTATATTTTTGTTATCTTGAAACTGTACTTTTCTTGGAATTTTGTTGATTTATGAACCGTGAATAATTTCCTATGACAAGATAGTAAATAAAACGTCATAATTTGTTACACATATATCAATACGAATGAACAAAAAAATTTTGGGGACGAAAATTTGGCAATTTTTTGGAAATTTGGGAAATTTTGGAATACAGTAGAACCTGCCTAAATGCATCCTGTGTAAATGAATAACCTCTATAAATGCATAAAATGTGCCGGTCCCGACTTGGAACCCGTGTACAAATGAGGTTAGCACTTAGATTGACACGTTCTGCAATGCAACAGGCATGAAGATGCGACTACCAAGGTCCCCGTGAATTGCTGGATCACCCTGTAATTCGCTCAAGAAATTTATGGATGACCCTCGATTAAGTGTCATGGCCGATGCTCGCATGTCCACTCACGTCGGACGGCGTATTGGCGTGAATGTTTTGAAAATAATTGCGCATTAATAATCCGAATTAATTACAAAAGAAGTCTGTGTAACTTGAAGAACCATGTCGTACAGGGAGTTAAGAAGTAAGGCTTTTGCAAATGTGATAATTCTGTGTTTCAATGTCTTGTTGATGTTGTTGGTTGCCTAGTTACGGGAACTTTGTGTTTGTTATGAATGAGATTTAACCGATACTTGCGTGATGACCCAGGTCAGCGTGGTGGGCAAATGACATTAGGTCACCAGTTCATCTAGCGGACCATTTTCCAAAGGACCCCTTTTAATGGGTGCAAGCTGCTCCCTCAAAAAGTACGGGCCTATTTGTTAAAAGGGTCATCCACAAAGAACGTCTGGTAATGAGTAAGGGGGGAAGGGGGGGAGAATATTGTATGTTTATTTATTGATTTTTAACGTTAGCCTATTTCTGCAATCTACCTGGGAATTGTATGCTTCCAAATGTTTCGGAACACATCCATCAGCTGCTCATGACAAATTATTCATTGCATTACAAGCACTGAAAGTGACATAAAAAACATACATACTTAGCATTCCATTAAATGAAGTTTTAGCAACACCACAGATGTTACTGAAGTGCTGCAAAATTTAATATTGTGCTGATAATGACTTTTCCTAGACTTTACGGAAATGATGCGATCACTAGGGTATTCGCGCCACATCTCCGTTGAAAATTTCAGAACCCCGAATTTTCCTTTAGTGGCGGAGATTTTGGTATGGCTGTTGAACAGGTTGGTTGTTTACGCTGTTAATGATTAAACATAATCTGAGTGCATGTGTGCTTGCGCTGATCGAAAAATGTCTATGTTCACAGATATGAACCGAATGCCGACCTGCCGACAGAGATTGTAAGCGAGCAGGACAGAATCGTGTTTGTGCGCTCGGTAGCCCAGTTCATGGTGAGCAAAAAGGGTTTTTTAAATTAATCCCTTTGGGGAAATCTCTGAGTATTACTGTGGCTTTTTCAGGCCACGAAAGCGCACATCAAGTTGAATACGAAGAAGCTATACCAGGCGGATGGCTATGCCGTCAAGGAGCTGCTCAAAATCAGTTCGCTGCTCTACGGTGCCATTCGGGCCACAAAGACTAATGACGAATCCCAAACCGTTTCCCAGAAAAGTAACTTGATGTCGGAATTAAACACTAAGGTAGATGGCAATGCTTTGTTTAAGCTTTCTATTCAAAATATAATGTGTAATAAACTTTGTTTAAAAAAAAGCAGTTAAAATAATGTTACTGTATTGTGTGAGCTGATGAGCTACCGCAAAAGGATCCGCAAACCGTGGGTTAAACATTCGTCGCGGTTCAACAATACTGAATCGAATCGTGTTGTCTTTTCTAAAGTTGCTGGATGTGAAGCAATTTCGACAACTTGCTTCTGACATCACCCACAAAGGGGCGACTCTCTACGATCTGTTTGGCAAAGAAGTCGATCTGCGGGTAAGTTGGCCTTGCGTGGCGTTAAACCTGATAAACGTGTCTAGAAAATGGAAAATTTTGGTTGTGAAATAGTGCCGATTCGGGTTGACAGAGGCCATTTTGTAATCGCATTTGTTTCGAAATAGGAATTGCGTTCGGATGTACTTTCGAAGCAAATCGACGTGAACGATGTCGAGCGTTGGATCCAGAAAGCTACCGTCAAAATACAGGTCAGTCTCTCAAAAATTGTTGCTTTTATCACAATGTTGGTCGTGAGCAGAATGTGGGCTTTAGCGATATTACGTGAACAGGAGGAAATCACCACCACGACCAAATTGATTGAGAACATTGCTTCGGACGAGGTTAATTTGGACGCTAAAATCGAGAAGAAAAAGAACGACTTGGAGAGAAACAGAAAGCGCCTCCAAACTCTCCAGAAGGTCAGGTAGGCAAAACAGTTCACAAATTACAAAATAGCTTAGAATTGCACGACCATGAAACCGTGATAAGTGAATCCAACATCGAAGCTGTTGTTATCATGCAGACCTGCTTTCATGGACGAATTTGAGAAGCTGGAAGAGGAACTCAAAAAGTGCTACGAGATTTACATGGTCAAATTCAGGTGTCTCGCTTATGTCGAGCAGCTCTTGGAGGAACACGAATGGGCCGAAAAGGAGAAAATGGAGGTTAAGAAGGATCCAACAATCATATTCCCGTGCTGCAATAGAGAAAAAATTCCTTCGTAAAAGTTTAAAAATTACCAATCGTACAATTTTCAGGAGCGAGAAACTGCTATCCGAAAAATGATGGAAAAAATCAAGATCGAGGAATCGCTGCACTCTGACGTGGAAGGAGACGGAGAACCATTTGGGGGATTCGATGACGACGATAACGTTGATTCGGGAAATCCTACCTTAAGAAGTCGGCCTCAACAAGCGAATCGTTTTGGTTGGTTTTCTATGGATTTTTTTTTATCTAGTCCATTTCGCTCATCTTTGCTAGTTAAGGACATAATGCAACACATTTTCAACGTTTTTATTTTTATTTTCTGCACCTTAAGCTACTCCGGGGATCCACAGCGACATAACTGAGACAAGACATAAATTCGGCTCCATGACCGGAGGCGATTTTGAGGCAAGTTGATTTTGAGGCCTCTAAATTCTAGCCAACCAACACTTACTATACTTGTTTCTATCTAGAAGTTGCTAAACTTTATCCCTTCTTTCAGGAGAGTGATAGTCAAATGTCCGATTCAGACCTGGAACTGATCGACGGGGAGGACGGCGCATCAGAAATGATCAGTGATGATGAGATCGAAATCGACGCAGTGCCACCAACGAGAAAGATTATGCCGAAGGACGGCGAGCGACCAGCCAGCGACGAGGACTTCTAGGAAAGTAAGCTTGTTACCATTGCACTTATAAACTTTTATTTACGTTAGTCCAATACAATCAATTGGTCCCTTGTTCAAATATAACATCCCAATATTAATATTTATAAAAATAAATGGTTTTAGAGATGTATAAATCTTGAGAAAATGAGATTATTCCAACTTTCCTCCACGTGAAAATGGTTAATTAGTAGTCGTCATAGCCTGGCATTGGAAACTTCAAGGCGAACTCTTCCACGGCTGAGCGGATTTCTAGCAATTTAGCATGGAATTCTGGTTTGGCCAGCGTGTCTTTAAATTCTTTTAAGGTGGGCCCTGATGCGGCTTTTACCTCCAGTGCCAATTGCAATCCTGATTATAAACAAATTAAGGTGGTTACAAAACAAATTGAATTCATCGAACAATATTACATAAATGTTTACGGTCATGCCACCGACTAAGCAAAACTCGCCTCTGTGGATAAGATCGACGACTTTTTTTATATCCTCTTCCTTGAACCCTCGTGTCGTCAGAGCCGGTGTTCCCAAGCGAATCCCACCAGGATTGAGGGCGCTTTTGTCGCCCGGAACGGTGTTTTTATTGCAGGCGATGGAGATGTCCTCCAGGACCTTCTCCGCCCTGGCGCCGTTTAGGCCCGTTGGACGCAAGTCCACCCACACCAAGTGATTGTCAGTGCCACCTAAATAGGCAAAAATTCGAGAAATGTCAGTACGTTTTGAGGATGCACAACTTGTTTGGCCTTCCAAATCCAAATTTTCATACCTGAGACACAGACATATCCTTTGTCCTGGAGCCCTCGGCTCAGTTGCTGGGCGTTAGCAACGACCTGCTTCTGGTAGACTGCGAACTCTGGCGTCTTGGCCTGTTTGAAGGCAACGGCGATTGCTGCGGTCAACGGGAAATACAAATTATTCCTCAGGGCCGACTCTTCCGAAATTGGACTAATGTCCCGAGCCAAGAACTAGACATACCAGCGATAGCGTTGTTATGCGGTCCACCTTGCAGTCCTGGAAAGACTGCTTGATTGATTTTGGACTCGATGTCGTACAGTACTTTTTCCCCTTTTGCGGTAACTGACCTGACGCCTGGAAAAGTTATCAAAAAAAGATAATATTTTCAAAACTGCCAAAGTTGATCAAGACGACAATGCTATTTTTGCTGAAACATAAACGAGGGGAAAGTACCTTTTCGGTAAAAGATGACACCAGCTCGTGGTCCCCGCAGCGTTTTGTGCGTGGTTGTGGTGACGATGTCGCAGTACTCAAACGGACTGGGAGCCTGCTTGGCAGCCACCAAACCACTGACATGCGCCATGTCGGCCATTAGGTAGGCCCCATTATCGTCGGCGATTTGCTTAAAGCGCTTGTAGTCCAAGTGCCGCGGGTAACAGCTGACACCCGCAATGATGAGCTTGGGCTTGAAAAGCTTTGCGTTGTCTTCCAGTCTGTCGTAGTCTATCAGCCCGGTCTTGGGGTTCACCTTGTAGGGCATCGACTCGAAGAAAATGGATGTGGCCGAAATCTTCTTGGTTGCGGTTTGGAAACCGTGTGTTAGATGACCGCCGTCGGGAAGGTCCAGGCCTGTGATGTTAGTAGATACAAATTAATCTACTACATAAATATTAATACTACTAAAAATTCAGCTATATTTTTCAAAAATGCTGAACATGGTCTATGTTCATGAAGCTAGAACATGTCACGAACATGCTGAAATGCCTTCAAAGCATGACGTTGGACACTTCTCTGGGTAACCGGTGAAACTAGGCTTACCCATGATGCGCCCATGGGGCTCCACCACTGCGGTGTAAGCCGCAAAGTTAGCAGGGGACCCAGAGTAGGGCTGCACATTGACGCCCCATTTCTCAGGGTCCAAGTCGTAGGCCTCCAGCGCTCGCTTCCGGCACAGGAGCTCCACCTCGTCGATGAACTCGTTGCCACCGTAATACCTGAAAGGAAAACAGAAATTCATTGACCCAGACGTCAACACATTTACTCGACCGTGACTTTCCTTATATCGGAAGCATACTCTACCTTACTCCCGGATACCCTTCCGAGTACTTGTTGTGAAGGCACGTGGACAGCGCCTGCAATACAGCCTTGCTGGTAAAGTTTTCTGAGGCAATCATCTCCAGGCCTCGCTTCTGTCGGTCCTTCTCCTTCTGCACGATGGCGAAGATCTCCCCATCGTACTCGTCAAGGGTCTGCTTCAACATACATCCTGTGTTGGCCATGCCTGCAGAAGCACAGAGTAAGTTAGCATGGTTCTCTCCAGAAAATTTAGCCAGCTGGGCAGTATAAAAATTTGAATGTCTTTTCTTTAATGCTCGATTTTGCAGATATTGCTTACTCTGCGGCTTTTATTGATAAGACATTCTATACCATTTATTGCCGTACAAATGGCAAGGTCATTTTATTATGATGCCATTTGAACACACTCGAAAGATGTTGGTGAAGGTTGCATCTATGTTGCAGGGTTCCTATAATTTCATTTTTGTTGGAAATGTAACTTGTGTAGATCAGGAAAAGCAACCATGTGTAATTTGTTATTTTCAAACCATAATCTTATTTATTTCACAATATGTATAGGAATATTATTTATGTATGACGTACCCGTGCAGACATTTAATATGTTTTTGCAGTTTGGATTCTGATTAAATCATGGTGCAATACTTATTTTTCATCGGTCAACAACATGAACTTTATATATGATAAACAAATTATACTTACGTATTTCATACATTTCATATCGACTTTAGAAATTTTAATATTTGAGTGTTAGGTTATGGTTAGCTAATTGTTTTTTTAGCGGCAAATTCAGCAGTAATATCATGTTAATTAATACCAAATGCGTCGATTTCGGGATTCTGCAATTTTTCAAAGTTTTGTTTAACATTGATTTTCTCCAAGGGTCATTTTTGAAAATCTTAATTTACAAATGATAACGTTTTTAACACTTTCAGTTAAAACTGTTTTGTTAACTTTTGAATGATTATACGCATAATCTAACGCACTGGCATTCTAACTGGTGGTGGACTATTTTGGCCATATATTACCTAAGAAAAATCGCGCTTATAATGCAGAAAAATTTCGTTTATACTTCAAAAATCTCACTTTTACTTTTTTTAAAAATTGCATTTTGAACTTTAAAAAAAAATCTCATTTTTATTACAACATTTCTATAGCAGAAAAATCACACTTTAATGCAAAAGTGCAATTCCCCTTTCATATTTTGCCAATTCGGCTTAAAATTTGTAAAACATCTTGAATTTAACTTGATCTAACTTGAAAATGTCCATATCTGGGACCTAATTGAGGATATATACCCTTTCAAAAGGAGGGCAAAACTTGGCCAATGGTCGTTAGTGTGCCACTCTGCATCTATCCACCATCTTGTTTATAGGGCGGCAAAAAGCTTATGAAAGTTGAACCTAGGCGTCACTACCAGGCCAAGGCTGTAGTGAAGCTCATTACCGGTCGGCCATCTTGAATGATGTTTTTTACGATTTTAATTTACGATGACCCCGTGGATATGAAGACTGCTGTTTAATCACAATTTGCGCTATTTCTAAATTAAAATGAAGCGTTTGCCGTACTTCTACTTCCAAACACATTTTACCGGATTCTCGAGATTCTTTGGAGGCAAGTCTGGGGTCACACAGACACGCCACCTCCAAATTGGCCACGTGCCAAGTTTTCGAAAGACTTGTAAATCATCGAAATTTCTTCATTTTCTCAGTTAAAAGTCGACCAGTGCCTGTCTAGAGAACCACATAATCGAAAGGTAAGCCCGTTTCTACGATTTTAAGTCAGTTTTCAAACGTAACATGTATTTGTTCAATGTTTCGCTGGGGTCGATAACCCTAATCTTTTGTTGCTAGCGGTAACGCTAATCGGTCCAGGAACAGACTAAAAATTCCTGACTAGTGCCAAAAAACAAGGTAATTATACTCACTTGTCTTTCTAGGTGCTTCCGTACTAAAGTTGGGAAAGTTGCGTCTGATTACGGACGCTGAAGATGCGCAATTTTGTCCCGCACCACTCTTGACCCTGAAAAGCTGCAGGCGAACTGTGGACCTATAGGAGTTAGCAAGCAACTGGCAGGCCACTGGTAATTTCATCATTAAACCGTGTGGCGCAAGTTGATTTTTCTCGAGTTATGTGCTTGGCGATCCTAATTGGTCGTTTAAGACAACATCTTATCTGAAGAGCTTGATTTGGCAAGTAAGTGTTGAAGACGCGTGTTATTTGCCTTTCAAAAATCGATTAAAGATGGACGTTGGGTGCATTGACTTGCCATGGAAAACGCCAGTCATCTCAAAAAGGTTGGCACAAAAAATAGATCTGGAAGGACCAGTTTTTATGAGTCGAGATTTAATAGAGCTGAGCTGGTATCATGATCTGGCATCCTTTTTGCTGCAACAGAAGGCTTACACGCCGTTTTTCAACATCTGAATGATGAACTCCTCCATGCAAGCCTGTCTGTTAATCCAGATTAAATTTATTTGGCAATCCTCGATATGTTGCAATTATTCGCTTAACGACCTTGGGTTAGACATTTTCCAGTTGGTGACTCTGACATAGATCGTGTGCTTGAGATATCCACCTGGCTCTAAAAACTGTTCACCTCTTTTAAAAATCTGCCACCTTTGATTTTAGTTAGCCGATTGATCCCTTGAAATTGAATTGTAAATCCACAAAATCTTGAGTTATTAGACCATCGTTAACTTGGATTCCATTGCAGTCCCTTTCAGAAAAAAAGTGGTAGTATATACTTGTACAGTGCTGGATGCAGGGGAATATATCTACCCAACACCTGAAAAACACAGGTTTGCACCATTAGTTTTCATCCAGCACAACGGTTCCATTTCCCCTGAGATTGCATCCTAAGGTTAGGTGTGCAATGGAGATTTTTTTTGGGCGATTAAACTTCCAAAAAAGGTGCTTCTCGTTTTTTGTTAAGCGCGCACTGTGATTAAATAGTTGCTCTAGACTTGCTGCAGTACAACGTGTTTTACATCGAATCACCTGCAGAATACAGCACATTTTTGGATGTTCCATGTGGGAAGAACCCCCTGGTCCTTGTCGGAACTTCTTTGAAATTTCCCTGATGTTCATGTCGATCCCAAGCCATGACCGACAGACAGTAGTACACCCCTGTAGATGAATATGTCTGTATTGTAAATCAAAAGTTCAGTGATTCACAGCATGATATATCTTTTAAACATTTCAACATTCAAACTATAACACTTTAACTTCAACAGATTTGCTAGAGGGGCATATTTTAAGTACCTGTTTTATGCGCTGCGATCCCGTTGAGGTCTGGGACATAGCGAATGTTTGGGAATGGAAATGTACAGGTGTGTAAGTAATATTCGAATTTGCGAATTTACATTTTTTAATAAATCGAGTTTAGATTCTTTCTTGGATTACCTTGTAATTTATAAACTGGATGATTGTTAACTTCTTCTTGGATGAAGATACCATTTTGTGTTTTTTAGTTACAACATCAATTGAACCTTCGTGAGCCCTGAGTCGGTTACTTTGATTGTGGTTTTCAAGCTTTCCCACAGTTGCTCCATACAAATGCTGGGATAGTTCCTATGAAACCGGCCTTATTGGTTTATCCAAAATCAAATTGCTAGGTAAGTAAATATTAGATTGCTTATATATTATAAGCAATCTATATATTTATATTAAACTGTTTTTTGGTAAATGACGGAGTGTTAGGGGCTTGTGTCGCGTGTTGGCCTGGTATTGTGCTACCTCGAGAATTGGCCTATCGTATTGACTCATTCATGTCATTGACCCATTTTATTGTCATTATGCTCGTATGTGCTCCAGCAAATCACAAACTGTTTGAGTCTTATCACTCATATATTTGGTTCTGAAATTTCATTTATTTATTTTCCCCGTTGGGGATGGGCCGATCCTGGAGGTAGTGCAATACCAGGCCAACCCGCGACAGAGGTGGAGCAAGCCCCTAACACTCCGTCATTTTCCAAAAATCAGTTTAATATTCTGGCCCCCCAATGGGGGGCGTATCAGATATTAAGCTGATAAGAACAGATACTACACTTTGATCTTAGCCAAAAGGCCGAGAAGCGATACCAAACTCTGGTCGTCGATCTTAGGTCATGACTTTTGGGGAGGATCTCCTGATGGGAACCTTTAAACAAATCCTCAATTTGTGGCTAAAGTTTAACAAAAATCGTTGAACAAAGTGATCTGTTGCATTCAGGTTTTTATTCTGGCAATAAAAATAATAATTTTGGAACAACTGTTGTTAAACAATAACTAATTTTGGTCATTTTGTGGAAATAATAAAAACATTGTAAACGTGGGAACAACGCGAGATCTACGCCTTTTGAACCATTGACCAAATTTGGGCCAGTGAGCGGTGAGGTGCCACACTGCGTTTTTCATAGGCTATCACTGTGTTTATTCAGTTGATTAGTAGATGGCGCCACGCTTACCATAGCGGTTTGTACAATTTATGAGAAAATATCTGACGATAAGTATTCAAAACTAACGATTGTGAATACGCGCGCAAGTTCTGCAACTAATTTTAGTTTAAACGAGTACATTTACTTTTAATGTAACCCATTGTTTTCAATTTTCTAACTTTCCAATTGTTGAAAATTGTGAATTATTTTTGCAGAAGTCTAGTTATTAAGTACATGTATTTGTAAGTATTTAATTAGGAGATTGAGAATGCTAACGTTAGAGGCGGGAAGTGAAAAACCACGCATGCGCACTCATAACGTTCAGAATTAGTTCATTGGGTAGTTCAGTCCGTGGCTCCTCCCTTCCCGCCTCCAACGTTAAGGTTAACGTTTAGGCGTTGGTTATAATTTGGAACTTTCAGTGAGAAGGGCATGTTAAAACTACTTGCTCTGCTTTTCAAGGATTTTAAGGATTGTTGGATTGCTGGAATTCTGTAATTTTTAAAAGAAATTCATCCAAATAAAACAAAGGTTTATTTTTTCTTGATAAAACTTAATCTTGTTTGAATTTTCATTTGCAGATTCGTATAAGGGCTGGAATACAATGAAATTAAAAACCTATAAATCTATAAAAAATGTACAAGTTGCATACTTAATTACTTTAAATTTACTTGCACTGTGGTTGTTTGTATGTTTGAGTTTTGGCTGCCATAAATGACCAAATTGTTAATTTTCAAAACTTTAAGTTTGTTATGGCTGCTGGAAAAAGGGGAATTATTTTGTGAGTTGAATTTTAATCAAAATTTGTATTTCATAACTGACTATATGCAATTTTGTATATTTGTATTGTTTATAATTTTAAGTAATGCACTAATGTAAAATTTACTGTATTATTATTATAAACCAAAATTGCATCGAGTAAAGCTAGGTCAATTCACATAGATGCAATAGAGAGAGATTTTGCCAGCCACGTTAAACCTATTTGACGTTAAACGAGATTGACAGCACTGGCAATGCTGTAAATCTCGTCATCGTTTAACGTGGCTGGCGAAATAAGTGAACGTCACCAAACGTGAAACTTGTGAAAGAAAATATCGTTCTATTTTCCGCATATTGTTTTTTCCTAAATTCGGCATAGTGTTTTACCGTTCAAGGCGGCATTTTGGTTTTTGATAACGTCGGTAACGCCATTTTTTTGGGGAAATTCCCTGACGATGCTTTCTAATTGGTCCCGTTGGGCAACGGGGGGCGTGTTTATACGAACAACACGACACAACAGAAGCGTATCAGAAACTTAAAAAGGGGACGTACAGTGCTCGGAAGTTTGTCCGTCATGGGAATCATGACCTATGACGAAAGGGAGACCCATACGGCACGTGCGCCCTACCTATCGGGCCCGAGGGCCAATAGAACTGCATGGGTCCATATATCTGTTTTTAACATAGGACTATGTCTTTGGTACCATTCAAAATGGAGGTCCCCGAAATTCCTTTTTTTTGGCCCCTCACCCTTACTTGAGGACGTCTATTATGAATGGCCCCTTTAAAATTCTACCTAGCGTCTGCTTTCGGCTTACTTCCAGTCGGCTGTCGGCTTCCGAGTAAAATTGCAGAGGACCGCATTTACCACCGCCCCCTCGCCGTCAGTCCGCTGCTGCCCTCTAGGACATTCAGTCGTGTCGACGCCATGCGCGTTGGTGTGCGTTGCCCGTGTTTTTTCCTCGGTCATCGGCGTTTTCTCGGCCTTTTCGTTGTTTTCGGGAGCCGCGTTGGCATCCGCGGCCCTCGGCCGTCGCCCTAAATGCCCCCGCATCTCGCGTTCGGCCGCCTGCAGCGAGGGAAGCCTCGCCGACGCCAGTGAACGCGGAGCCCGCGGACGGATTAGCAATGGCCGCGCTCCGGATAAACAAGGCCGTCGCACATCTGCCGTGCCGCCGACGGATTCGGCAGTCCGCGAACTAAACGTGAATCACACGGAATCGCGAGCCAGGGGAGCCCGCAGCTCCCGGGATTTAGCCGGGGTTTGGATCCCGTTCCCGAAGGACCCAGGATTCGACCCATCTCCTCAATCCGCAAAAGGTGAGCTAAAAAAACTAGGCCTAGCCAGGCAAAAATCAATCGCCAAATGGGTCCGCAACGTGCGCCAGAAGGCCGAGTTCAACGCTCACCGCAGCCCGTTCCGCTCCGAAATTGATTTCTCGTCGGAGCGACGGATCCGGGATTGGATCTCGGAGCGGAGCGGTCGAAATACAGAAGCCCGCCCTTCTGGCTTACGATGCCAATCTTCCGTGTTGACCTGGGTCGAAACAAAAATTCACTCTATTAGCATTAGTAGGAAGATGAGAACCAAGTCGACTTGTAGAGACATGTATCTTATTGGACGTCCATATTGGCTCGGGTCGAACAGCGAATTGACATGTTGTTGTTGTTCTTCTTCTAAAGAAGGACTAGTGTTGACCTGTGTCGACACGGCTTTTTGGAAACGGGAATGATAACCGTATTGATCCAGGCGTATAACCACTTTACTTTGGTCAATATAGTATAAATCGAACGTGTCAAATCATGGGAAACGTCAAGACAGAGTTTGACTTTGGTTAACAGTGGTTAGAATATGAATCGAACGAGTTTACGTGTTCATGGGGAATGTTGAGAAGGAATTTGACTGGTGTTGACCAAACTTGACTTGTGGAAAAGCCACTTGACTTTGGTCAACAATGGCTAGAATATGGGGAATGGGGAACGTCATGGGGAATGTGATTGGTTGTTGGCCAGATTTGACTTGGGTCAACAGTGGTTTTAATATGAATCGAATGCGTTTGCGTTCTCATTGGGAATGGTGAGAAGGAATTTGACTGGTGGGCACGCCTGGAAACGCGAAAGATAGTTAACCAATTCGAAAGTATTGACCCAGGCAAATAGCCACTTGACTTGGGTCAACAGTTGTTAGAGTATATGAAACGAACGCGTTAAGGTGTGTTGACCTAACTTGGCTTGTGTGGACACTGGTGTAAACGTAAGTGCTAACCAATTCGAATGTGTGATTATTTGAGCAATTACATGTACTTGACTTGTGTCAACAGTGTTTAGAATACTAATCAAACGCGTTAACGTGTGCCCGTTAAGAGTGGCGAGAAGGAATTTGACTGGCGTCGAAAGTAAATCGACTTTTGTCAACTTGTGTCAACTCCATATTTGACCGTGTGAACCCTTATCAGAAAAGGAACGTTAACATTTCCCCGGGGTTGCGCAGTGTTTGACTGCCGATGCGTCAGTGAGGTGAGGTCTTTCCCTGGTCTCGTGTTTGCACAAATGGCGAAATCAATGTTCGATATCAAATTGCAGTAAACTCCCATGGATTTGCCAACGTGTATAGACGAAAAATTCCTATCTGATAATATTATTTGGGTTTGTGAAAAGATGTTTTAGAAGGCGATAAGGCGGGATTTCCCTATTGTTAATTGCTGGGTTTTTTATTTGGGAATTAGATCACGGAAATAACGTTAGTAGTTTACTTTCGGTTTTCGAGGGAAATCTGTAGCATTTAAAAATTGAAACAAATTTGTTCCAAGTGTTAGTTTTGTATTTTTCTATTCTTAACTACAGAATTTTATTGATTTTCTGAAACTGAAATACGCATGCAGTAGAACCTGTGTAAACGAATAACTTTCTCTAAATGCATAAAATGTGTACATACATAGGCCTACACGATTATTACCAAATGCAACAGGCAGGGAGATGCAATAAAATTACTGTACTTGTACATGCACTAAATGTTGCCCATCTAGGATTGAAAAAAGGGGAAATTCCCTATTTTGCAGCTGTATGTGCGCATGTCTGCTGATGAACCGGTCTAAATGCATATTTTTCAACGGTCCCAAGCTAATGCATTTAGACGGGTTCTACTGTACTAGGTCCGATCACGTCTTGGATTAATAAATTTCTATTGAAATTAGTTGGAGTCACGGTATGGCTTTCAACATTGCAGAAAACCGATTTGAATAGAACTTAGTATGTAAATGTACAAATTTAGAAAATTCTTTCATTTGGTAAATGTTCAAATTTACATAAATTCTTTCGTTTTGTAAATGAGCAAATTCACAGAAATTTTTATTTCTAAATGTACACATTTACATAAATTCTTTCATTTGTAAATGTAGTAATTAAGGAGAGCGAGAGCTTTACAGGTCAACCAAACTTATTTATTCGTAATTGGCATTCATAAATGTGTATAATTGGTCAATTAAGTTTGGCCAACGTTAAAAATCAACAAAATAAACAAAACAAACAAGTAAATTGTTTCATTTGTAAATGCGCTAATTATCAAAATTGCCAAATCTTACGTGGGAAACACCGTCACACTGCAAATACCGTGGCTAAAAAGACAGCGTAATCAAATGGCATTAACAATTTATGGCTTTTGAATGGCGGAAAATGTATTGTTTGTTTATTTGTTTAAGCATTAAAAAATGATTTTTTGTTTTTCATTTTCCAGTGGCAAATAAAGTATGAACAAGTCTGAGTTGCAATCGTGCACTTCACCATAACATTGAAGTCTGCTTACCAGACTATATAAAAACTGCAAAAGTAAAATCCGTGTTGTTGTGGTTTTCAATAGAATGCATGGAATCAAACATTTATAAACGCCGAAACAACGTTTATACTTCAAAGGCTTTTTTTCCGTCATCCTCAATCTTTACTGAATTTGGCTCTGCACGTAAATAATAGAGAGATTTAGCCAGCCAGGACTCCTTAACGTTAAAGGTCGGAAGGGAAGAACCACGCATGCGCACTCATGACGTTCAGGTAGTTCATTGGGTAGTTCAATCCGTGGCTCCTCCCTTCCCGCCTCTAACGCTAAGGCGTTGGCTGGCGCAATCTCTCTATTCGAGTTTGAGCCAGCCAACGTTATCGTTATCGTTTCATTAACGTTGGCTGCCTCAATCTCTCTATTATTCAGACACGTTAACGTTTGGCCATTTCAAAGTTTAAAGTGCTGGACTGCTGGTCCACATGAGAGTAAATCCCAGCAATTAAGAATCTCTCGAGTTCTCGAGATTGGATAGCAGCTGTTGCCAAGCGGTTCCCAAGATGCCCTAAACTTAGTCACCGAATGAATCAGGTTATATAAATTTGGGAAATTTTATGGAATGGGAGATATGTACAAATTTGGAACCAAGATGGCCGTCGAGGAGACCCAGGTTTTAGGTAAACTTATCAACACGTGCAGCGCCTCCTAGGAAGCCATCTTTGTTCCAAAAACGTCTCGCGTAAATTTTCATCTAAAATTGGCGGGCAGTGCTGTTGTTGAAGGAAATGCGAGAAAGCGGACTCTTGACTATTTTTGGCTTGTTTCTGTTCGAAACTAGAGAATCCAGATCCGAAGCGATGGGAATTGCATTCCCGACCCGTAGTGTCACTGCGAGTCTGCTGTCGGAATGCTGGAAGATTTCCAGGCTGTTGTGTCTGGACGCTTATTTTTGGAAAATGAATTCGAGAATTGGGACAATTTGTTGAACAAATTTTCAATCATGACTGAAATTGATGACCAAATTAATCATTACTAATTTATCCAATAATCGTTAATCGTATTGTAGTGCTACCCCATACATAGCGCCATACTAAGACAGCTAATCGTATATATCAGCAGTAACCAATTAATCGTTACTCTATGGAACTCTAGATAATTACTAACCAATTAGTCATTAGTTATGACAATATATGCCATTAATAGTCGTTAGTCTTTATTGATTAGTCGACTTCAAAATGCCCATCACTGCCAAGCGCACGTGAATTTCGGATAGCGGGACTACATTGTGGAAACTATTAGAGAGATTGAGCCAGCCAACGTCTTAACGTTAACCTTAACGTTAGAGGCGGGAAGAAAGGAGCCACGGACTGAACTAGCCAATGAACTAACTGAACGTCATGAGTGCGCATGCGTGGTTCTTCCCTTCCCGTTTCTAACGTTAAGGTTAATATTTATTAAGACGTTGGCTGGCTGAAACTTTTAATTATCACCGTGGTATGTGACTGGTCCGATTTAATTGGGCTCTTACTCATTTGGTTCTTATATACTTCTGGTCCTAATATCCAGTAGTTTCATTTATCCGAGATTGCACTGAATTTTTCGTTTAGGTCTGTTGCTCGCGAGTTTTGTGGTTTTTAACTTTATGCAGAAATCAGATATGAAAATCGCTGATAACGAGAATTGTTGCTAGCATTGCGTTTTCTTTAACTTTTTCAATTTGGGCTTTTAAACCTGAATAGTTGTTTTTTTGTTTGCTAGAATTCTGCTACTTTTTCGTCAAAAGTTTTAAAAAAAGAACAGGAAATGCACAATATGCCCCATCTTATTGAAAAAGGAAACAACATTGCAAAAATTTTGCATATGGCGATTTCATCTTTTATGGAAAAATTGGGATTATTTTTTTGTACTTCTTCAGGAATTTCGTAATAAAGAGCCAGTGAATACGAGACATTAGACAGTTTTAGCATGCCAACGTCTTTATACATACCTTAACTTTAATGGCGGGAAGGGAAGAACCACGCATGCGCACTCATTACGTTCAGTTCATTGGGTAGTTCAATGCGTGGCTCCTAGCTCCCTTCCCGCCATTAAAGTTAAGGTATGTATAAAGACGTTGGCAGGCTAAAACTCCCTATTTTATCAGTAGCACGATATTTGTCTGATGGATAGTGAGCTGTTACTTTAATGTATCTGCCATGTTGTTAAGAAAGTATCGATACTTAGCGATAGCAGTTGTTTACTGAAACCCTCATAAGACATTCCTACTGGACAAAACGATGACTGGTCCAAAGTTAACCCACAACCCCTGTCCCAAAGTATCCACATTTTACGGCATCAGAACAGAATTCCAAGGGAAAACATGAATAAAAATCATGCAGGCCTTGAATACTCGATCCGCTTTTATTGAAAAGGCAATTGTGTTGTCATTGTCGCTTTATCCTAATTGCTAATAAAACCGCTGATTCATGCTTTAAACCTTAAAACAGGGTAAAGTTCCCCAACTTAATCATTTAAAGTGCGCTGAGTGGTAATAATTGACGCAATTTTGTTTTTTTTGCAACAACCTCCACACTACCAACCTCAACGGTTGCCCTTGGCCTTCCGACAATGTTACGCCAAAACCTATCTGGCTCCGGTTCCCATGGGGCTAATAGAAGAAGAAAAAAATTGGTTTCGTCTGCCATGTGTTCTAAAATTGAACAAGATCCAGTCAATGGATTGTTTGGTTTCGCAGCAACGTTGAGTTCAAGCTTAAATCCTGACCGTAACTGATTCAGTTAATTCATGTTTTATTTTATGAACTTACTGGAATTGGATGAAGTTTCTGTTGTAAGTCATGTTGGATTTTGCTTGGCTGAACTTCCGTTAATTGGGTCAACGTTCGATTTTGGATGTCACATGGCACATGAACGTTGGGCGAATGTTTGATTCTGGTTGATAATTGGCACATGAACGTTGGACAAACGTTTGATTTTGGATGTCAAATGGCATATACACGTTTTATTTTGGATGTCAGATGGCCAATGGGGGAAATAAGCGTTTGATTTTGGATGGCCGTTTGCACATGAACGTTGGGTAAACGTTTGATTGTGGATGTCAAATGGTACATGAACGTTGGGCAAACGTATGATTGTGGATGTCAAATGGCACATGAACGTTGGGCAAACGTATGATTGTGGATGTCAAATGGCACATGAACGTTGGGCAAACGTATGATTGTGGATG
>JAUJYV010001044.1:0-22828 GCA_033995625.1 Ophyiulus pilosus
AGAACAATTTTGATTTAACGGCAAGAATTTTTACCTGTGTGGTTAATTTCGTAGAGGACACTGTCTTACACCAATACAGTGATACCTCTGTTCACGAACATAATCTGTTCCTTGACGCTATTCATGAACCGAAAAATTCGTGATCAATTTTTACCATTGCAATTTATGTAAATCCAAATAATACATTTTTTGTCCTAGAATTTTTTTTTAATGTTTTGGCTTTATGTGTGAAAATAGTACAGAAAGGAAATAAATGTAACAGTAATATTAGAAGAAAGCAGTTTAATTACCAAAATAAAACTAATTTTATAGTACATACAATTTACCTTTGTGGTTGATAATTGCTGGCACACGGGAATAGGGGGCACATCACTTTCATGTTTAGCTACAATTTCCTTTTTTGTATCAACAGTAGTAATATGTTTAGGATTCTTAACACCACCTTCACTAACCCTTTTCAATTTTTTGGGAGCCATAATAAGGGATAAATTTAACTAAATAAAGAAAAAACTAAAATATCAACACTTATTCGTGAACCGAAGCATCGTTCGTGAAGCGAAGCAAAATTTGATCGCAAATGGTGTTCGTAGACCGAGACGTTCGTGATCTAAGGTATCACTGTATAGGTAAATAGTTAAGTTAATACGACGATCTAAATTTCATAGACGTTCGTGCTACATTGTGAAAACTCTTTAAAACCGTTCCTATATTTGAAAACGTTTTGATGATGACTTCTTAAAACATCAAACACATGTCGCTTTTCAGACCTGCTTTTTCAGATTATACTCTGAGATTAACGTCCGTTTTAATATCCGAATAGCGCTAACGAAGAAATGTTCATTTTGCAATAAAGCGTTGTGGGGTTGAACTTTTTCCCAGGCCTGTCTTCCGCTGTATAATCAGCTTAAATCGTCGTTTTTTGAAGAACATGATTCTTAATTTCACAGCAACATGAGTCGGCACATTAAGGCTTAATAAGGAGTATAAGGCAAAATCAGCCACATAAAAACACAGAAAAACTCACGATTTTTAAGCGAGTTGGGCGTGCAGAACGTGGAGCCAACCTTACCCAAATGGGTCAACTCGGAGGTACCTCCGAATTACGCCGGCAACACCATTTACGCCTACGCTATTTAGTACATTCGGGGGCATTGCACAAGTCCCAAACATGCCTTGTCTATCATCACAAAGACAACAAAATATGACTTTCTAGTGTTTAACTGTCAAAAATATATTTTTACACCCGTACTAACTTTTAAAAGTACCTTTCACTTTTTGCTAAAAATTTGAGAAAAAGCATTTGTCAGCTATTTTGTTGATTTTTCTCAGATGTTCGGACGAAGAATATGTCAGATGACTGATGGCTTTGGTCATCTTAAAATTATGGTTAGGTTTAATTTGTTGTGCTCGTGTCAAACAGTTAACGCAAATTGCATACTCAACAATGGACTCAACGTTATTAGTTCACGTATAATCTTTGACCAGAATAAAATTGATGCTCCAAATAATGAACTATTTGAAATAACGCATGCCAGCAGACAGTTTGAGCATGCCAACGTCTTTATACATACCTTAACTTTAATGGCGGGAAGGAGGGAGCCACGCATTGAACTACCCAATGAACTCACTGAACGTAATGGGTGCGCATGCGTGGTTCTTCCCTCCCCGCGCCATTAAAGTTAAGGTAAATATACAGACGTTGGCATGCTCAAACTGTATAATAGGGAGTTTTATCATGCCAACTTCTTTACACATACCTTAACTTTAATGGCTGGAAGGGAGGAGCAATGCATTGAACTACCCAATGAACTAACTGAACATAATGGGTGCGCATGCGTGGTTCTTCCCTCCCCGCGCCATTAAAGTTAAGGTAAATATACAGTTGTTGGCATGCTCAAACTGTCTAATAGGGAGTTTTATCATGCCAACTTCTTTACACATACCTTAACTTTAATGGCTGGAAGGGAGGAGCAATGCATTGAACTACCCAATGAACTCACTGAACGTAATGGGTGCGCATGCGTGGTTCTTCTCTCCCCGCGCCATTAAAGTTAAGGTAAATATACAGACGTTGGCATGCTCAAACTGTCTAATAGGGAGTTTTATCATGCCAACTTTTTTACACATACCTTAACTTTAATGGCTGGAAGGGAGGAGCAATGCATTTAACTACCCAATGAACTAACTGAACATAATGGGTGCGCATGCGTGGTTCTTCCCTCCCCGCGCCATTAAAGTTAAGGTAAATATACAGTTGTTGGCATGCTCAAACTGTCTAATAGGGAGTTTTATCATGCCAACTTCTTTACACATACCTTAACTTTAATGGCTGGAAGGGAGGAGCAATGCATTTAACTACATAATGAACTAACTGAACATAATGGGTGCGCATGTGTGGTTATTCCCTTCCCGCCATTAAAGTTCTCGTGAGTATAAAGACGTTGGCATGCTAAAACTCTCAAATATGTCATTTACAGAATACGTAAATACTGATATTCACCAATTCAGTCAACATGTTTCAACCGCACACCTTTTCAGTCGACCCTTACGAGACAATAATGCCAAATTCAACGGTTTCAACAACAATTCATTAAAACTTAATTATGACATGTTCTCAGTTATCACGATTACGATAAGGTTATATTCCCTGGGTCAGCGTTAGCACGAATTAAACAAAAAATGTTAACAAGAACGGATGAAAACGATACACAGACTACCAAAAGCAGTGAAAGAATTTGGAAAATTGATCTGATGAAGCGATGAAAGAAAACTGGAGACGAAGGTATTGTGAAGGAAAAGGTAAACGGACCACATGGATCGAATGGCTAAAAAAGACGAACTTAAGCGAACGGAAATTCTGTTAGAAAATACTCGACACTTTCCCTAGAAATTCCTTGGCTGCAGAAAGCGTGAAGTGGGCACAATGGATTAAAAAGGAGGCTATTCTTCGAGCACAATTTCGTTAAACCGTGACATCAACACGAAAATCCGTCTTAAGCTACACTCACGGATGCTTCAAATACAACTGGGGAGAATCTTTTTAAGTCAAAAGGTTGTAGAAAAAGTGGAAGCACTGTGCAAAAAAAAGCATCCGGAACAGAATTTGCTTGAAATTTCGAGATAATGCGATTTGTATCAAATGCTTAACCAGAAAAGACGTGTAGCTACTGTAAATGTGCATGTTGTCTAAATTTCTAAAACCAGAAGTCCATCACTGGTTACCTGTCATATACAAATTCAAACAGTTTCAACCAATGAAGTAGAACCTCTCTTATCCGTCCTGGTTGAGACTGGAGGTTGCAGTTCCGGAGTTTATTTATAAAATTAATAACATTAATTAAATGCATAAAATTACAACATTTATTATTTATATACCATTTATGACATATTTATAAAATAATACCCTGCTCTTTGAAATAGTTTCTGAAAAATGTGTCCACTAAAAGTGTATCTATGTAATATTTCTTGTACAATGTATGTGCAATTGTGTTTATATGTTATGACTTGCACAAAAATAAAAAGTTCAGAGGAAATTTGATTTTTTTAAGTCTCTGAGAAAGTCAGTTAAACCGGAGAGTTGGATAAGAGGGGGCCAGTTAAAAAGGATTCTACTGGATTCTATTAAAATGGATATATAGTAGAACAAAGCAGAAGAAACTCTTTGACAAAATTCAAAAGTTTCAGGATTTGCAGAAACGTTAATTGGATAACTGCATAATTTTTAAAGCAAACGAATTGGATAAGATATTTTTTAGATAGATTTCATATTTAACACAGTGTCAGACATGAAGGATTCATATTTTATCAGCCCAAAATATAGGAAAATATAGGGCTCGCGTATATAGGCACTGTATAACTGCAGCGCCCCCTATTTCCACTTCATATTATCAATAAAATTTCATATAATAAACAATGAATCCTTTTTTCTTTAAACTTGTATTTTATATAACTAGTAGCCATCCCCCAGTTTATACAAAAATCTTTGTATGGAACTGTACGCTTCACAGTTCCAGCAGCGTGGAGTTTGACTGTTCTGCGCATGCGCACTTAGGAAGCTGCAAGCGAGGCAGCAAGGGAGATAGAGCACTGTAGCTCCCGCAGTGCCGACCGTTTTACTGTTGTGCACATGCGCACACAATTTTCTGGAGCATCACCCGCACTAATTTTGGCTATGAGCCGCCACTGATAGGAAGTATAGTAACATGCAGTGAAAGGTTATTCATAAAAAAATTCGTATCTGGAGGCACGTGATCTAAGAGACAAATCATCAATGCACACTGTAAATACAACTGTATTTGAATATTGGGCGATTCTCAACAACTAAATTCTTTTCAACAGTGGAGTTTATTCAAATGTTTGAAAACAGTAACGAAATCCCATAACGAGATCAGTTTAAAAAAAATTGTAGGTAGCTTACATTAATCTGTTTTTGCGGGGGTCAGCCTAAAACTTGGCAGTGAGTAAATCCCACAGATATTAAATTTAGGCCAAGAATATCAGGTGCATAATTATCCCAATTAAACCCTCCTGCAGGATTTATTGGACCTATTCAACATAGCAGCAAGTGTGTGGTAGATGCTGTGCGCTGATATCAAAATGCTCCATTAGAAGATATACTTCTTAAATTCGATTTATAGCTCTATCAGTTGACAAGTTTAGAGCATTTGTTATCAACGCCCATCCCCGCCTTTACTTGAAAGCGTTTTTGTTAACACTGAACAAGTATTGGTACAAAATACACTGACAGCTCGATGTCCCATAACCGTAAATCAGTTATAAATCTTTACAGCCATTACGCCTACAACAGATTTCCTGTATAGGACAGTACCTAAAGTGTCGTACTCGAAAAAGCTGCACAGCTAGTATAAGTTTTTGTGCATGAAAAACAACGTTAAATGATCACTCAATTTCTCACACGTTTTAAAGTTGAGTGCACACCACTCTTTCGTGGATCCGGTCCCTGTTTTTTTAGAAGCTACATTCGAGACACTAGTAACATGTAAATGAAATTAATTGAGCTATGGCAAATTATTCACCTTCTCAAATTTAAGAAATCACTGATATCCTTTCAGATCACCCCGAAGAAAAACAAACCCCTCCCTTGCTATGTAAACAATTTCACAAAAAGCTTTATAAAGAAATATATGGTTTTAGGTCACACAAATTCTGACTTACTTTAAGGTCTTGGGGTAATACGGTAATATAACCTGGTAGGGTTATGGAAACTGTTTTATTTTAATAATAAAAAGTATTGACCTGAATGAACATGTCTTAAAGGAAATACAATATGTGATCAGAGTTATGTAGGTGTGGTTATTTCATGTTTTTTACATTCTAGAACAAAGGTCGCCAAACTTTGGTCAAACCAAAAAGATTGGACCAAGCTACAGTGAAGAAAAAGTATTTCAACACCTTTTGTTAATAACTGAAGCAATTAATACACAACTTTTTGAAACCAAACGTTTCTAAACTAAACATGAATCAGACTCTTTCTGAAAATCTTTACATGAAACTTTGAGCAGAAAAGAAACTAAAGAAAAACACTAAAATGAATGGGAGGTAAACTGTTTACAACAGTGGCGGCTCGCGTATAGGCACTGTGGAACTGCAGCACCCCCTATTTCCACTTCATATTACCGATAAAATTTAATATAATGAGTTATTTTTTCTTTAATTACTTCTTTAAACTTGTACTATATATATATAACTAGTACTATATACTAGTACCCATCCCCCACTTGGGGAACCCCAATTTATACAAAAATCTTTGTATGGAACTGTGCGCTTCACAGTTGCAGCAGCGTGGAGTTTGACTGTTCTGCGCATGCGCACATAGGAAGCTGCACGCGAGGCTGCGAGGGAGAGAGAGTACTGTCGCTCCCGCAGTGCCGACCGCTTGACTGTTGTGCGCATAGCAACATCCCCAATAATTTAGTTACGAGCCGACACTGGTTTACAGTAATTTAATATTTTGTATGGGGTTATATATCACCGACAATGTTAAGACCCTCTGACCTCTGACTTTAGTAGTCTTTGGGCCTCTAACTTCACCCAACCAATCAACCGTAATCCCAAACGCATTTTAGCTTAGGATTGATTGGTATAGTCTTCAGTTTCAAAATCAGCGCTACAAGAATATTAAGTGAAAACATTAGTAAAATTCGAAAAATTTGTAAAATGAGTTAAGGCTAATTAGTGTTTTCTTTTGGTTTTTGATGTTTGAATTAATAGCTGAATATGTAATTGCTTTTCAGATTTACGTTAAAAGTGTTGCCATATATTGGATATAGCATTCCTTAGCAGGATTAGGGGAACTTTTCAGAAAAAGGCGTGCCCCCAGAGTTAGTAGACAGAATACAATAGCTGTGATCAATAGTTTCCCAAATCTTGCTATAGGTGTGCAATCCATCATGTTGCACATGATCATGATCATGGATGGTCATAGAGTCTGGAAAGCAACGTGTACTAGGCGATTTGCATATTCAACAATTAAATTCAAACATCAAGTTAAAAGTCAAAACGTGAGCAAAACCACAAAAAAACACTAATTAGTTGCCACCGGGTCAGCATTCTGACCTCGAGATTCTAAGGTCTCAGTAATTTGCAGGCAATGAATAATGAAGAAATTTTAAATTTTTCTACAAAAAAAAACCGTGAAAAGTTACATGTTATTTGAGAATAGAGAGATTGAGCCATCCAACGCCTTAACGTTAACCTTAACATTATAGACGGGAAGAGAGGAGCCACGGACTGAACTACCCAATGAACTACCTAAGTAAACGTCATGAGTGTGAATACATGGTTCTTCCCTTCCCGCCTAGCGTTAAAGTTAACGTTAAGACGTTGGCTAGCTCAATCTCTCTAATATCAGAGTTTGAGCCAGCCAATGTTAACGAAAAGATAACGATAACGATAAACAGCGCTGGTGGCCCGGAATGTCATTGGAATGCCATGCTTCGCATAGGGTAGCCCTTGACATTCCGTACCGTCAGCGCTGTTTCTCGTTATCGTTTCATTAACGTTGGCAGGCTCAAACTATCTATTCGCCAGCCAACATTTTTATACTGACCTTAATTGTAATGGCGGGAAGGGAGGAGCATTGATTTGAACTACCCAATGAACTAAATGAACTAAATGAACGTAGTGGGTGCACATGCGTGGTTCTTCCCTTCCCGCCCTTAGATTTAAGGAAAGACGATGGCTATTTGAAGGGAAACTTTAAATATTTCCCCATTTATTTTTCTCATCTCTTACAATTTTAAAATTTATAAATAAATAAATGTGTTTAGTTTTAAATATAGTCGGTTTAGTGTTACGACAGCCGCTAGTGTACAGCGCAATCACTGATAGCAGAGCTGTACTGCTGTGCAGCTATCGTACGGGGCTCTATAGTCGAAATACAGGGGCACCGTATAAGTTTGCAATTATGCATATACAAGAATCATTTTTTGGTAAATGTAAATCCAAATTTGGAGTAATTATACTTTTTGTACTTCGACGACAAATTCGCTGTTAATTAAGCATCATTGTTATGCCAAAACATAATGCAAACCCAAACAATTAATTTAGTGTATAAATTAATTTGAAAATGGATGTGTCAGCAATGCGGTTCATATAATCAAACAACCGACATGAAAACAGAAACAGGTACATTTACAAGTATATTGCAGAGATAATAGAGAGTTTGAGCCAGCCAACGTTAAAGAAACGATAACGAGAAACAGCGTTGGCGGCCCGGAATGTCAAGGACTACCCTATGTGAAAAACATGGCATTCCAATGCCATTCCGGGCCACCAGCGCTGTTTCTCGTTAACGTTACCGTTAACGTTGGCTGGCTCAAACTCTATTATAATAATACCTAAACGTGCTTCTTATTAGAATAATTCAAAGTACTTTGTCATACTGAGTATTTTATAGTTTCAAAAAAATGCTTGCAGTCCTTTGAAAATCTCATAAAAACGCCATCGAAATGCATTACGAATTTTTGCGAACATTCGAAGTATGCTGCAGTGTTTTTTTACACAATACATCATTTATTTTCATCTTAGAATTTAAAACCGTGTCCAGTGGTGTTTTGACATAATGTATTATTCTCACCTGCCTAGTACAACACTTTTTCAAAGTTGTGAATAATTTGAATTGCATTAATATGCAGTACGAACACATCATAATTTACACGTAGTATATTTTGTAAGTAATGGTTTTCGTTATGAGTATCAACGAAACTTATCCCCGTTAGCTTTAACCTACTTCTGCATAAATAATTGCACTTTCTAAACCCACATTTTCGCTATTAATTATTAGTATTTAAAGAGAACGTGAAAAGAATTATTTCCAAGACCATCGACCAAAATACCTGAATATTCATGAAGATAATTGTTTAATTTGTTCAAAAGTCAAGCCGGATCGAGTTTAGCGTTAAGGTAAACTCGGTCGTCACAATTTATGGACAATTAATTTTTAGGTACCTCTATACATATATGAAAAATAGTCTGCATACTTGTAGGTTAGAGTAGTAGCGCCACGCTGAGAACCCAAGAAAAAGGCGCAGCCGTTCAGTTGTGCCACCCATCAGAAGAAAATGATTACAAATTCCGTATCATGGCCAGGGGGCTCCGAGGTAAGTTTAGGGCATTGGGGCTAACAGTGGGTAAATTATAGCCAGCAGCCGCAATTTGCTTTGGTATGAAAATCATAGTGTAGCGACGATTGGCAGAATTGGAAAGCTTTGGGCCAAATCACAGCAATGGCGAAAGCAGGTGAAATAGAAAAAGTAGAACCTCGTTAATCCGGACACCGTCTCTGTCGACTGTATCTGGAGATAATATATTGCAGCACAATGCAATGCACATCTTCACGTACATTAGACGGCTGAAAAGCTTCAGATTGCTGGAATATCATGCTATTCCTATGGCATTCCAGCATCTAGCCATGCACACCTATTTGAAGGTACCTCACATTCTGTTACAAAGAAGTTAAACAATACAATACGTTATTTAACTTGCAGATGGCTGAACAGCTTTGGACTGCTGGAATATCATACTATTCCTATGGCATTCCAGCATCTAGCCACCATTTGAAGGTACCTCACATTCTGTTACAAAGAAGTTAAACAATACAATACGTTATTTAACTTGCATTAGATGGCTGAACAGCTTTGGACTGCTGGAATATCATACTATTCCTATGGCATTCCAGCATCTAGCCACCATTTGAAGGTACCGCACATTGTGTTACGAAAAAGTTTAACAATACAATACGTTACTTCACTTACATCAGATGGCTGAACAGCTTTAGACTGCTGGAATATCATGCTACTGCTATAACATTCCAGCATCTAGCCACCCATTGTGTTGCGAAAAAGATTAATATTGTGCTTGTCAGTTATTAGAATGGCAAAAGTTCATTTTTTGCGACTGTACAACAGCTGTTGTAATTAACGATTATAACAGATTAAAGTCACATGATGCAACCAGTGACGAAATCTGCATAAGGTCGAATTTATACATGTAGGGTTCCCCCAGGAATAAAATTAAACTTCCCTGACTTATCCAAATTTTGAAACAATTTAAACTGAATATTCTAACGGTTGAAAATTTAAAAATTAGAACATCAATTTCTTGACTTCTCGTGTTGTCCATAAAAAAAGTTTTAGAATACAAATTTAAAGGGGAATTTCCCATTTCTATAAATCCAGAATTGAGTAAGTCTGTCTTCTGTAGTTTTTTCTGATAACTAATAACGGGCAATGTGAAAAGAAATGTAAGATTTTGAATTTGCCTGACAATTCGAGGTTTTCCATATTTGGGACTTTCCTCTTTACATTTAGGATTCTGCTTAGCAATTTTGACTTTTTCTTTAACACTAACAATTTGCAATCACAAACAAGATTTTTTTTCTGAAATCTCTTACAAAACATAAATCATTGTCTGTATTCGTCTTATTAACCCTTTTGCAGTATTTTAATAATGCATTCAACAGCATATGCATTTCCAACCTGTGAACTTTTGAAATGATATTCATATACCATATCAACCACATTTTCCCACCAATTTGTACGGATTAACGAAGTCGTATTATATCTGAGATTGTGCAACATAAAACCATAAATATTATACCGTAAACATAAAATCAATATATTCGAGCGTCTAATGACGTTCCCAGAGGCATTTCAACCTGGATTTTGTTACGCTGCCCGCCTAATAATAACATTGCCACTTCGCTTAGTAGGGCAAGAAGAAGAAAAAAACCAGACAAAAACGTGTTTTAAATTCCAGAAACCCAAATAGGAGTAATTTCTCGGTAACAAAGGACTCCCCCATATACACTGCATTTAGTTCGGGGCAACCTGCAGGGTGACGCTTGTTTAATTATGGTGCAGTCAATTTACCTTCCCCCAAAAACTGAAACCCCACCTATTTTTTCCCTCAGATTCCCATTCGATAAAAAAGATTCATTTCAATAGGATTTCAGCGTCCCCTGGCTCCTCAACCAAACATTTTTTTTTTTACTTAAAACGCTTCTGTGTGATCAAAATTTGTTTTTAGCACTTTTTTATTTTGCACCTGCAAAGTCGACACCAGGCAAAGTTTTTGTGGTTGTTGTTTTTGGTGGAAAGGACATCTTGTGTTGGAAACAAATTGGGTGGTTCCACTGGCTCCAGGGTGAAGGTGTCATCCTTGTCCAAGGCCAATCAGGTAGTCTCTCTTTTCAATCAAATTTCGGATCAGTATCATTCTGGCAATGTAATATCAATAATTAGCAATACCATTGGTACAGTCTTTAAGTCTGATATGCCACTAATATGTCCATTACTGTCAAATTGATATGATTTTGCAGAACTGCCTCCAGACACAGTGTATTTCTTGTACATCAGAGCTGACACATGGGCATCATTTTATCATTTAAACCTTTAACTGTTTTTCTTTATATTCAGGGTCTGATTTTCCATTAACAAATCTTTCAGAAAAAATGTGTCCAAAAAAATCAAACTTCATCATGGGTTTTTGAAGGAATTTCGGAGACGTCCTTTTTGAAAACCACCTTGGTGCCTTCTTTCAATTCAATCAGATGCTACCATTTTACAGGAATTTCATACATTTTCTCATATTTCTAACAAAGAATTTCATGAATTTCTGATTCATTTTACTGCATAGAGCAACATTGTTCTTAAGTAGTGTTTTACACTGTATTTTGCATAATATCGTTTTGTAGAAAATTTACATTACATGTAGGTTTGCAAACTAAAATTAATTATACCCACCGTTATAGCATCCCAATTTATATCGCAATTAAGCTAACTTAAATCAATATTTGTGAAAGTTTTGTTTTAATGTAAACCTTTTCGTAAACAAACACACATGATTAATAATGAGGAAGTTTGCAAATGTTGCCTGTTCAACAAGTCATGTGGAAATAGCCATCATTAAAGATGACCCTTAAACATTAGCAATGGAGAACAAGTCTATACATTAGTTCTGATCACGATCAGCCAATCAGTGATTTTTTGTTTATCCCTTCCAGAAGGGTTTTTAGTCCTCGCTAACAAACAAGGATATCTGATAACTGGTCAACCTTATTGTTTCGGTCAGCACACGTTTTTTAAAAGTTTTAAAAAAATGTATAAAAACGGTGTCTATAATTCAACCCAAAAGTAGACGATAGTCATCGATTGTGATAGTGAACCACTTTATTATTTTGGTGCTCATGCACCATGTCGAAGTGAAAAAACATGTCAGATTTTTAGCCTACTAAACTTTACAGAGGTGTGGGAACCACAGTTCAACCACTTGAAACTCAAATATTATTACAAATATTGGTTTAATATATTTTTAGTTTAACAAGCATTCCCTGGTTTGTGGTTTGTTAAAAATGTATTCCAACCATAATACAAAATGTGATTTTCTTTCAGCATTTTTCTAATTCAATTTACAATAATACACTTTCAATTACGTTCATGAGGTCAAACGTATTTTAACGAATGACTTAGTAAGCCGTGTAAGCCGAATCGCAGCCTTTTGTCGTTACAAGCCGCTAGTGAACTTTTCCACTAATACCGAAAACAAAAACACAGTTCTACATCAAAACTGCATACCATGAAACCTAGCTTCCAATAAATTTAATACAGGCTGTATAAATTTAATACCCAATAACATACTGTCAGTGTCAGCATGTGGTTTTATATACTTTATCTGTCATCTCAAAGTACAATAACATCAGCGATTGACAGGTGTTTAGATAAATGTTTTCTTAACTATACATGTTCTTACTATAGTCGCCCTGGGGCATGCTTAATGAATGGGGCCTTTCTATACTAGAACTACACATCTAAAAGGGGAAAAGCCCTTACTAATCTACGTACTAAACATGTCAGTCAATACTCTTACTTTGAACAATATGGTGTTTTTTTCTGTCAAACTTCAGTTGCACAAACAATATGTTGCATGTTTACGAGCAAGCTAACTGTAACCTAAGCGAACAACATCAAGATATTGACGTTTTTCGAATACACACTTGCTTCTAAACAGAAAACCTTAGATATAAAAAAACGACCTAAAGTATTTTGTTTTTTTGGAAATGTGTAAATACAGTATTTATGCACAGTAGAACCTGTCAAAAAGCATACTCTTGGGATTTGTGAAAAATATGCTTTTAGACAGCTTCATTTATGTACGGGTCCCAAGTCGGGACCAGCACATTTTATGCGTTTAGAGAGGTTATTCATTTACACAGAATGCATTTATAAAGGTTATACTGCATCAACAGTAAAAGTTACGTTATAAAAAAGTCAGAGGCTTTCCATTCAAAGTTCCAAGGTGGAAAAATTATACAATTCCGTGGTTCCAAAATGTATGGCACGTTCAGCATAAAAAATACCCACAAAAATGTGTGCATTGCAATTCAAAAAACGTCATCCCATTTTTTTGGCAACTGAAATTACTTATTAGCCAATAAGTATTGCTCAAAACTACCCACCTTCAAAACCGGAGAAGGCCTGCCAATTTATCCTCCCCCTGTATCGCCAAACGATTTTTCCAGTACAGGTGTATTAGTTACCTGGTTGCAAGGGAACAAAAAAAGTGTGGGAAAACAGGCACCTTTAACCCGGGTAGCGATCTCCACCCATCTAGATTGCCCCTATCCAGACCTACCTCGGAGCAATCGGCATAGCATGCCAATTGGCCTGGGGATACTTTTTTCAAAAATAATATATATAAAAAACCAAACTCAAAATGTTAAATCATAATTCGAAACACCCACAGCATCATCCTTATAACATTGGAAGCACGTCATAAGCCTAGCATCAATAATGCATTCGATTCTTAAAGACACAATGGTGGAAAAAAGTAGCAGTAACCTTCAAAATCCTTACACCATTAGGCCTAGACGCGAAATTCACAAATTAGCGATCATTTCGACTACATTTTTGTTGTTTTACAAATTGCTCTACATGCTGATTAAGTACAAAAAAACAAAAAAAAATGTTGCATGCTGGCCGCCACCTAAATATTTCTGCCCTTTGGCTAAAAATGAATGAAATTCGTGAAGGGAAAAAAGCAAAGGGGACTGACAGCAGGGTAGGCGGAGATATTAATACCCGAAATCAGACATGTCCATAAATCTGTGCCTTATACGAAGCCTCGGAACGTGGAATCTTTATGGAGTATCTCTGCTGGTTTGCCTTTTTTTTTATAAGTTAGAATCTCAGAAATTCTTTAGAGCACCCTAATTTGTCGCCTGGAGGAACCTGAAGTTTCATAACGTTTTTGAGGACGAAGGTATAACCTCGTAATTGCCAGCCTTTTATCCGCATCATATCACCCTCTAATTAGGTCTTGCACGCCAAAAATCTCTGCGAAGATGAAGACAGGATGCGATCCCAGATTTTACATGGATTCCAGGTCGCATTTAAGTAGGCCGCGACTTATATAGTACATGACTTTCCCCAGTTTTTCATTTTTTCCCCACCTCTGTGCACATGGATTCTATGCATCAGTGATTTTCAAACCGCTAATTCCCGGTGGAACCCTTCAACTGACATTTTTTTGAAACCCTCATAGTACAAAAATGCATCACAGGCATTTTTAAAATTTCAAAGTAACAAATTTTTAAATAAAAATGTAGCAGACTATACAGTACTGTTTATAGCTGACAATATTTAATTTTGCAAGTTTAAATTGTTTATAAATTTTAAGGGATGCATTTAATATAAATTGTAACCTGTAAATTGTATACTGTCAACATAAAAATGCATACTGCATGAAGTACATCAGTGCTGAGCAATCGCAATTAACTTTTTTGGATCAGTACCACCAGTCGCTATTGTAAATACTGATTATCCAATGCGATTTTTAACAACAATAAAGTGAGTATAAGGTCGTAATACACTTTAATAAATTAAACAATATCGTTATGAATCATGTACTATAGTAAACGATGCAGCAGTTTGTAAATCAATGAGTATCAAGATGATATACCAAACATCAGGTACATTTGTATAAAAACATTGCTGAATTTCTAAAAATGTCCAATGGAACCCAGTTTGAATACCGACATTCTAGGATTTTGCAAGAACCTTTAAAATGGGAATCTTTTTTTCCTTTGAAACTTTCGGAAATTTCGAAAAATAATTTGTGCAAAAAATGTAAAAGAACATTAATTATTACCTAACTGAGTTTCACAGCTTTCAACTGGCAATGAGTTTTAAAAAAAAATCAAAATGTTACGGTTACAGTATAGCGCCAACTGTAGACAGTTTGAGCATGCCTCATGTCTTTCGAGGGGAAGGGAGGAGCCACTCATTGAACTACCCAATGAACAAACTGAACGTAATGGGTGCGCATGCGTGCGTTAAATTAGGTATAAAAACTGTCTTTTATTGTAGTTAACCAAAATATAGGTAGCTTTCTAATAAAAAATGATGACAAATATTGATGACTGAATCATTGCAAAATTAATTACTAACTCATACAGCAGTACCATGATGACTGAAAAATTTACTGGAAAAAAATTTCAGCATAATATAAGCTGATGTTTAACACGAATTTTTGGAGATGACAAAAATTAAAGTATATTTCCCGACTTTCAAGGCTGCTGAACACCCTGAAGATGTGTTGGTACTTTATATATATCTATGTATACACAGAAAATGAAAGTGTACTGTGGAAAGGATATAAGTCGATTCCGCTTAATCTGGACACATCCGGCGGAGGCGTTTTGCCCCGATTAGGCGGCTGCCCAGAATATGCGAAGTTAAAAAACATATACTGTCCGGATCTGTTCTTGACAATTTGGCCCTAATAAATGGCTGCCCAGATTAACCGGTGTCCAGATAAAGCGGAATCTACTGTATGTAGAACTTTCATTGTACACTTGTATTGACTGTATAGTGTTTACCGGATCGGCGGCAGGCCAAGCCACGGGCATCACTCCTCAAATCATGCCACCCCGAGGGGGTCGAGTGGGTTAGCCGGGTATTAATGGCGCTGCGGCCTGACCCGGGGGGCGCCGAGCAGCCCCTCGCATGATCTTCCACGCTCCGAGCAACGTGCGGGCCGCGTGCAGACGTCGGGGCGCGGGGTGGGGCTGTGCCCGGGGCCGAACGTGAGAGAGCGCCTTCTAGGGGGCAAGAAACCGTTTTCGTTTGCAGTCGAAACCCGCAAAACTCTTGCGGCCAATTAACGTGATGGCGCCTAATTCCGAGGTTTTGGCCGTGCACACGCGTCCTGCCCTCCTGCAACCCTGGTCTGCGGGTTACGACCCTACCCTTAAAATCACGACGCTTATGAATGGCCGCAGCCAACCCTCCGAAATGGTTCGATAAGTTTACCTGCATTAAAAAAAAAAATGCATTTTTCCAGGCAATCATAAAACCCTCCGCCCCTCAAGGTTGGCACTATCGTCCATGGCGATAGTATCTGAATGATTTAACTTCTGCAGAAAACCGATTGGAATTTGCTTAAGGGTTAAAATATTAATTTTGGATGATAACCTAAACACTCGAAAGTAAAAATTTAATTAAGTTGGCTTTAAGAAAACGAAAATGTACAAGTTTGTCATATTATTTGAATTATTGATATGAATTTAACCCTGTAGTTAAGTCTAGCACTTTACTCATAAACAGGAGATACGGTTAATGGTAAGAATAACTGTGGTTAAGGCATTAATCAACTGTTCATTTTTCATCCGCGTTAGGTAAACCAGTAGAAACTAACCTCGCATTAATTCTGGATGAAAACCTAACCAATCGAAAGTAAAAATTTAATTAAGCTGGCTTTAACTAAACGAAAATTTACACGAACGTCACATTACATCATATGAATTTAGCTCTGGTTAAGTCTAGCCATTTGCTCATAAACTGGCGACACTGGTAAGAATAACCATGGTTAAGCGTTCATTTTTCATTCACATAAGATTTCTATACAAAATCAGAATAGATATTTCATTAAAAGCAATATCACGAAGGTTATTATATCAGGTGACTGACTCACTCATTTAACCCGTTGAAGATACGGTTTAATCATGGTTAAGGTATTAATCAAACTTTAAATTTGTATCGGTTTGTAAATTACAGACATTTGAAAGAATTACTGTTTCAAACACTACCAAAATAAAGATAATACATTTACAACATAATGGGTTGATTGCGCTAATTATATTGTAAAACATTATGCAGATCAATCACGATGCAGTTCTTTCAGATATGGGTCGCTACATTCGTGTCAAACTTAATGACACGTGTCAAATGTGTCATTTCGTGTTAAATTTCCCATCCTTTGATGAGGAAAAAATGCACACGAATCAATGAGATCATCAGCTCATGAGTTTTAAGCGGGTAAATCTACGTTAGATGCGGCCGCACCTGTTACTGCTGTTATTTATGCAAAGTAAAAAAAGCAGCTTAATCATCGTTCGAAATGGATAATTAAGTCTATTAAGCGTGTTTCTAAAAGTCGTGCCACGTTTGCATCGTGTGGACTTATTCTGTCGAAAGTGTCGAGATTTAACAGGCACATTAAGACAAGTTCTCAGCCAATCTACCTGCAACGTACCAAGAAATTGGCCGTTTACTTTGAATTGATGATGCATTCGCCATGCACCACAATTTCGCTAATTTCGGTGAAATCACGATTTTGGATATTCGTTTTATACAGGGCAATCATGTAGGAATAGTTGAAAAGAGTGCGTGCACGCATGGAATCTAGCGCAACTTGTGCAAAAGTGGTATTTTAACAGTACACTTACCTTTTAACTGTCTTGCCGCTTTCTTGTTTGGATCCAGCCAGTGCTAAAAGAAATACATTAAAAAAAAATTATAATACATTAAAAAAAATTAAACTTTGAATAAGCTTTGCAATGTTATTGCAAATATTCGTATGTTCGCAACACATATTGCAGTATAATGGAGTTGAAACATGTAATACTCCAACAAATTTCAATGCTTGTTTGAATATTTTTATATTAAATACATGCAATACATATTTCAGTATATTAAACCTGAAACATGTGATACTCCTTCAGCAAGTTACTATTATATTTGCATAATTTGGAACATGTATTCATTGATTACAAAATATTCGCAATACATATTTCAGTCAGTATATTGGAGCTAAAACATGTGATACTCCTTCAACAAATTTCAATACTTGTTTGAATTAGTAAAAAATTTCAATTTTATATTTATTAAATATTTATCAGCAATATTATGACAATATAAATGACTTTTCCATTAATTGTATACAGTTGTGGATCCACCTTAGGCTAAAACCCTATTTTTTCCTTTATTTAGAAAGGGGAGGCACCCAAGTGAAGAAATCATGATATTTACATCGTTTGGATTTAGAATAGATTTGTGCAAAATTCATTTAGGTAAAATCTTCAAACACAAAAATTGAGAAAGAGTTCAAATGTATGGAATAGTTAAGAAATATTAGCACGTTCGTTGTAACATGTGCTTTATAGCTAACTACTGAATATTTCCATCAATTTTACTTACAAAATGTATTGCTTGAATACAGTATATTCGCAATACATATTGCAGTATATTGGAGTTTACAAATAGCACGTTCGCTGTAACATGTGCTTTATAGTTAACTACAGAATATTTCCATCAATTTTGCTTACAAAATGTATTAATTGATTACAGTATATTCGCAATACATATTGCAGTATATTGGAGCTTATAAATATTAGCACGTTCGCTGTAGCATGATCTTTATAGTTAACTAATGAATATTTTCATTAGTGAGAAACCTACAGCTACATAATATCAATACCAAGTATACGGATTTCAAAAACCTTCAATACAAATAAAGTAATCAAATGCTACAGCTTACACAACAAAAGGAGGTAATTGAAAAAAGGGTTGGTGGAATTTCAAGTCAGGTAATAAAAACCGCTTGAATAACGGATCTGTTATGACGTTTGCTCACACTGGTAATATACTTAAAGGTCGATTTACCCCGCTGTTTTCATACAAGTTTTTGAAACTCATTAACCAAGAATACACAATTTGCTGGCATCCGATATGAATAATGACGCTGCCATGCCATCGCGATTGAATGTAGGTTCCGCCTACAATATGTCATTAGTTATTAAAAACTAAAACATGACGGAAGTGTAACAAGTATTCCTTATTTATACTGATCTGCCCAACCACCAATTTAATATACAGATGCCATAAATACGCATTTGCATATGTAATATGTGCGAGAAAATTAATATCCCAAGACAAGCATGATCTAGAACAGCATAGAAACGTTCATGATGAATGTTAAAATAGTCAGACTTGCCAATAGCATTTGGCTATTGTTTATTGCCAATTATCATCAAATGAGACCAAGTCACATAACTTTCATGCATATTAAAAATGATAAACTTTCTCCACTGAACCCAATCTTAGGTTAAACTACTTAAATTTCTCTATATCGTATACAATAATCAAAGGTGCATATAGATCTACTTAGCATGCTCTTCTTTGGACTTGAGAATAAGATTCAATTTAGTGACATCATTTTGTGAGACATTTTGGCCATTCTAACATTTTAGATTTTGTAATTATTATAATATCATATATGGACACATCCTATCTGATATTTTTAATTAAAGTATGCAAACTGTTTTTTATGCTACAGTGCAAACATAACGTATCAATAAATTCGTACAACTCGCTTTATTTCGTTGATATGGAACTGAACCTGTAATATCTCAAGAGTGCTTAAAATACATTTATTAAAACGGTTTTGTTTTTTGGTATTTATCCCAAATAAACAACTGACCTGATCAACCAGAGTGTCGTCCACCATACTTATAAATCGTGGCCTTCTGTTTCTAGACAATATGTATTTGTTTCCATTAAAAACAATATACAGTCGAACCAGCTTAATTGCACAGCAACCCGGCAAGCCGAGAATGTGCAATTAACCGGTTTATGCAATTATCCGGTCACAATTTTATACATAAGTTGCAGATGGGGCTTGCAAAATATGTGCAATTACGCGGGTTCAACTGTACTTTGGTAAACAAAACAGTCTGCGCTAAAACTGGTGAATAAAACATCTCTAAAACTGGGGTTTAAGCAAAACTTCAAGATGTTTTAAACACACTACGAATAAACCGTCTGAAATCTCCTATTTGATCAAATGCAATACGGAAATGCAACCAGGAAATGCAAGGATACGCCTTGCATACCTGAAAACTAACACTTAATGTAATTTGAAATTTTTGCCAAACGTGAAATTCAACAGATAGGTGCCATTGAGAGGAACTAGCCGAGCATGAGAATCGAACTGGTTCTAGTTGTTCTCGTGTTTTCACGAGCGAATCGTTTATTTATCAGACTTTATTTGAAGTGCATTGACCACCATTATCAGTTATTGAAGGTTAACGGCTATTAAGCACGTCCAGAGAAATTAATTAACTGTGTGTCTGCTTCAACGAACCTTTTATATTGGAATGAGACTGCATACGGTGGCTATATATTTTTATGTTTAAAATGCATTGTTTTAGCACATAGTGGTCATTACACTCGTAATACAGACTTAGGGGATAATTCAACTCAGTATCTTACAGTAATGTCATATAGTCGGGGAAAGTATCATATTTTAGGAGAATGCAACTACGTCAGTAGCGACTCAATCTGGACATTCGCCAGGAAGGCTACATTCTATAGCTTCTAATCGCATGCAACAAGAAGGACCAATAGCAAGCATCCATCTTGGCACAAAGCTAGGTCAAAGGGTTTGGTGAAAGTACAGAAAGTACTCAGGTTAGCAAGTTTTCCATTTACGAGAGAAACGCACCACCACATATTTCATCTTATTTAACTTCAATAATTTCAAGAAGGTTAAATTAAAAATCATTGAAAATTTTCTCTGAACATTACGACATCTTTTTTGTAGGCCCTTTAGTCAAGCCTTTATATAATTCCGAATGAACGGTTGACAAAACTACATTGTCAAAAAACCTAGACTCATTGTTTCTAGTTCTACACGTTATATAATATAGAGTAACTCAGTCGCCAAGCACACCTAGCAATTTAACTGAAAGAACTTGGAATTGTCAGGACAGGTCTTGTTGCATGTTTTCATTCTGGAGCGACTGAATGCCACCATAAACAAAGCAAAAGGCTTAAATTTCATTTTATAACTGTTATTATCCAGAAAAAAATGGAACGGCGTCTGCATTCATTTTTAAATTTCTGTGAACCCATGAACGACCCATTGGCACATCTTTCCACCCATTACAGTTGGCTGTTAGGCAATTTGCAATTTCCACCTTGCGATTATCCTTCCATATAGCCCATCATTAAAGTAGTATATTGTAGCACGTACATCACGTTTTCGTACAAATTAAGACGTAAAATGATATTAAAAAGTAAAGCTATGTCATGTGAATGGGTGAATATGGGGTAAAAACTGAAGCATAATTCACTAAATCTGGAACATTCTTTCAAAACTTTCTTCCATCATGGTACTTCCAAATAGGTGACTTTCAGCCTTAGCATGGATAAAATACCATTAATGTCCTTTGGCATAATCAGGTACCTCTTTGAAGGTACCTCGCAATTAGTAATTGCCATTTTTGGCTAACAACATGTTAGTCTAGATTATTATTCTGACAACTAAAATATTTCCAAATCTTGTTTGTATGGCAGCACCACAGCAGAATTTTTAAACCGGTGTGGCATGGGAATTTCGAAATGACCTATTTTCGTATAATTTCCAAGCATTCTTGAGGTAAAATCCCTTCCTCATAAACTGAAAATATGCCTTGACAATGCTACCGCCTTTTTCAGTATGTCATCATGATGAAAAAAATCGTCACATTGAGGAAACTATACATTCAAAATGTGCATGTTTCTAACCTTGAAGACAGCTAATGACATAATTTAAAAGGATGCATACAGTTGCCAAACACTGTGTTTTTAAAAATCTTATACGACTTCTTTATCCATGTCTGATCTATATCGTGTATTTTTTTATAATACCAATGGGATCACAAGACAGCCCTTATTGCCAAAATTCCAAACAAATTGCTCTTCCTGAAATCACTGCAAGATATCTATATTTTCTGCACATAAAAAACCAGGCTTAATTTCGTAGAAGTTCACGTGCATTTTTTTATAAGAGTTCTTTGCGCTTCTTTTTTTATATTCCCTCTCTCCAACTTTCGACATACCTCGTCACGCTGCTGCCCTCAATTTAAAAGAAAAATGTATCATTTTTTCATATTGTCTACCTGCGAGCAAAAGTGGCAAAAAAACGATACATTGTACTCCCTCTTTTTGTGATTCAATTATATTTTCGTATAGCATCTGGGCGATCCACTGTCAGGTGTCCTGCAATGGTTTTGCAGAAACCTTGCCTAATTCCACATTAGAATGCAAAACGAACAAGTAACATTTCAGAGAATGCAGTAGCAACTCCAAGGAATCGTATTAAAATGGAAAGAGGGGGGGACGTTTTAGAGCACAATAAATCTTTTATACCTGGCTTCATGCACGCCAATTACGACAGGTCTTCTAATAAGAAGTTTTCGGTGGAAATTGCATCTTTCCTTAATTTTGTAATCTAGCATGAAAACACAATGGGATAAAAAAAAATGCTTGGAAAAACTGAGGTGCTGCCGGTGGTCCTTCATAAATTATTGAACAAATGTAAACAATTTACATTAAATAAATGTATTCTTTTAGGCGCTTCGCATCCCTTCAAGACTCCTGACATTTTTTTTTTATGAAGCTCACAATGGAAGTGATGCGTGGATAAAAACAGAAGTTAATTCAATATTTTAATGGTGTCTTTTAGAAGAAAAAAAAATTAAAAGTACAATTTTAATGAAAATAAGTCCCATTTTGAACGTGAAGTTTTATTTCACTAAATGTTAGTATTTCATTAATACCCCATACTTCGAAAACATATTTTACAGACAGAAACGAAAATTGATAAACTTTTCCTAAAATAACTGATTAAAACCCAACCTTTCAACATAACTGCATAATCCACTCTTTCATGAAATTAATTCATCTGTCTTTTAGGTTAGCCCAACCTTCCTTGTGCAAATCACAATCCTTCTTGAGAAGTACAGTCCATCATGGTAAATACACTGTACTTACAGTTTGGTATCAAAGTCCATGTGCAAACCCACCCTTTCAAAGAAAAACTCGTCTTTCCTTGAGCAAAACCCAACCTTCCTTGAGCAAAACCCAACCTTCCTTGAGCAAAACCCAACCTTCCTTGAGCAAAACCCAACCTTCCTTGAGCAAAACCCAACCTTCCTTGAGCAAAACCCAACCTTCCTTGAGCAAAACCCAACCTTCCTTGAGCAAAA
>JAUJYV010001045.1:0-22771 GCA_033995625.1 Ophyiulus pilosus
TAAAAACACACGTGACGACTTAATCCCCATTTGCTGTGCCGTTAGTTACAAAAGGTTGAATAACTGTATACAAATACTCCACTATTGAAATTGGATCAGCACTCTTAATGCAACAGCCATTTTGGCTTTGGAATGGCTATTACGAAAACCGATTGACCACCTGCAGCTCGTTGAAACATTTTCTCAATTGCCAACTCGAGTGTTAAGCATTTCAAGACTAACATGTTTATAATCCTCGAACATATTCATCGATCGTTAAGCGAAGGATTACTTTTGCAAGAACTTAATTGAAGCATATCTAGGAGGGGGAGATGCTGACGTCATCCAAGATTCGATATCTAAGGGTAATTAAACGTTATATATCAAGTTTTCTTATGTTACTAAATGAAAAATGTGGTCAAATATGCTTATGTTCATCTAACCCATCGAGCTGTGCAGTTCATCTTTGTCAACAATTATGCAAGACATGGTTGACTACATTAATCTATTCGGAATACATCATGAAACTTGCAATACTTGAGTCAAGAACTTTTTTAATTGATATTGCTTCTAATTCTAATAAACTTAAAAAGAAACTTCAACTGAGGTAATTGCAAAGTTACTTGAAGTAAACTGTCATTAGTCACTGAAAGTAACCTAGAGTTACAATTAACCTTGGTTAGTAAAGATGGCGGAATGGAGTCACTTCCAGTTGCCAGTGCACATTATCAATAGGCAGTGTTGGATAATCAAAATCCGTCGTTGTTTGGGGGCCACTTGCAGAGATAACGACCGTTTTTTTTCTCCCCCTCTCATTCCGATCATTAAGTTGATTCAGTTAAGCACCAATTAGTATTTTTGCGAGTTCCCTTGATTCGTCCATTTGGGAGCAATTTATTTTTCTAGATAAATTTCTAGCCTGGGTCCGTGAGAGGCAATCCGGTGTTTCCACGGTGATTTCTGAGACCATAATCTTCAGCCGGTTTGCTTTTCCTCCTCATTGCTTTAAGCTTGTTCGGATTTCCTGTTTTTCCTAGCCATTTTTTGCTTTTAATTTACCCAAACACACAATGTTTTTCCGATGGACGTCCAATGAGTGGAGCGCCTTCGATTACTGCCGCCAAATTGCGGATGCCCGAGCAACGCCATCTACCGAATGAATGTTATTCTTATTGGAAGTTGTTCCATGGATGCTATACTTTGAATTTGAAAATAAATGAAGTTAACAATGATTATTTTGGACAAACCTTGGAGACTGAACAAAAAATCGTTTGAATTTTGGACATCAGGTTCACCTGATATATTGTAAGACTGAATCTAGGAAAAAATCCCAAACGGGCAATAGCCTAAAAAGGTACAAAATACCTAATCTAACATAAACTAATCAAACCTGGCTTAAGCTAACCAAACCTGACATAAACTTACACTTTGAGCTTATGTTCAGATACCTGTAAGAACCGTCATTATAACGATGAAATATGCAATTTTGAGTCTTAACCCATTTCTATGGTGTGTGCCATGAATATTTGTCCAGAATGCCCAGTATAATTGTGACCGGTGAGCACAAGGTTAACGTCGGCAACTGCTAGTCTATCTGTTATCACAGCATTGTTTCGCTATCCATCACGCGTTCAAAATCAAATTGTACTTCAAATTACGCATTCTAATGCAATGCCATAACGCGCCATTAATCTCCGTCATGGCGGCCATGTATCATCATCAGTGATGCTGGCGGACGGAGCGCCGTTAGGAATTGGCGCGTGGCGTCGCAGCGTCTGTCTGTGTATACCGAGACGAATTTTTGGCAAAGTGAATCGATGAGATATGGGTGTGCATGATGATATACAGTAGTGTGCAAAACATATTTGAGATAAGATCAATTTTGGTGCTTTGAATGGGATCTACAAGACTTTTTAATGTCAATGAGAAATGTATGTTCCTTTTATGAATGATTTTAACCTAAAAATTTAACTTGCCTATTGTAGAATGAATAAAATGCTATGTTTCTCTTAGTTTTTAACATTTTTAGATTTGCTCATGCTTAATATAGCTGCATGTTTACTGCAAATCAACAATAACATCTATAATATAAAAGGCTTCGTGTATGTATACATCTCACAAGGTGTCTTATTTGTAGTTTTATGAATTTTCAAAATGTCAGTCATCTTAATTGTCCATAAGAGCAGAAATGTTAGAAACAATGCACCAGAAGATGCTGGTCAAAATCTTGTCATAATACATTTGTACATAGCACCATACTGAAAAGTTGGACATAAACAGTGAGGCCTATATTTCGTTGAGTTAAACCATGCAGCCCTTAGGCGAGTAGTGCAGAAATCGAATATACATTTGTATACACCATTTTGGCTGAATATTGAAAGGTATATTGTTTCTAGGCGAATGTTGGAAGTGCTGGCAAATAGACCTATGGCTGGAACGAATGCATTTGTAGACCCCGAAACGGCGCTCTTATCGAGCACATTTCCATTTGCCATTCGTATTCCATAGAAAGAATGACCTGAATGACGTCATCAACGTCCCGAGCCATTGGTCAGCAGTGCGTAACTGAAACTGCAAAGCAAATATTTTTGCGTTGAAAATGCCCCTTGGAACTGCAAAACGTACGTTTAGCGGTTTTACTATTGCTGTAAGAGCGCCTTGTACATCCCACAGGCAGTTACCATCGTCATGCCATTTCTGTATAGGCTTCATCTTGGCGAGTGTTTTATGCAACCATGCACACTTTTTTTTTTCTTCTTGCGAGCTATTTGGCGTGTCTGAATGCGTGTTAGGCATTTGGGTCTTGTCTCACTCCCTTTCTTGTTTTAAGAAGAGGAAACTGGTGCATTTTGAAGGCTAGATAGTCGTCCACCTTAAAATTCATGACGGTATAAAGCGATGCGCCGTCTTCATCGTTGATGTGACGCGATAACGAAATCAAAGATGGCGGCTGAAAATCGATAAGTCGGATGTTATGGACCGCCCAAGATGACTTCCGGACATGGCGGTACGTGGGCGAGGGTTGTCCAAACATCGTAAGAATGCGCTAAACGGGATCTATGGTTTCTAGTAATCTTAATGCCATATACACATGTATGTATGGTCCATGTTTGGCCATATGTGTCCGCATAAGTTTTTGAATAGTCATGTAGTATATGCTACACGTTTATACACGGCTATTTGTACACGTGTCTCACCATACATAACTAGCATTACATAATGCCATAATTGATGATATATACCATATAGATGTATGGTGAAAACCCATTGTAGTTTTTTGTGGACTATGTAATTAATGTATTCCCAATATGGTTCATCGATGGCGAAATATGACTCATACATGCCCCAACCATGGTCATTTATAGATATCAACCCTCATGTACTGTATCTGACATATTTGTAGAATCTGTGTTTATTATTAAAGTAATGTTAGCTGACTTTGTTATCTGACCATCTCATGTGTTTATTGTATGTATGAGAGCATGGTATTAGCATACATGTAGATGCTCCAGATGCTGGAGATGGCCATCTTTGTAAATATTGAATTGCATAAAATTAATATCTTCACCATACTGTTACAATTTAGGAAAAAATACTTAGATAACCTTTGTTGACTTTTCACGCATTTTAGAACAAATATTTTTTGTTGGTGCATGCTATCAATATCCATAACATCCTTTCTGCAAAGCTCTTGCAACTGACTTCACTGATTTATACAATTTCTTAAGCCATGTTGTTGGTGAGATACTTGTTTGGAACTCTTGAAATAGTTTCGTTTGCCTGACCTCTACATGCATTTTTAGATAAGGGTTTAAGTGCTATGAAGCCTTTGTCTGAAGAGAAAAAGGTCTTCTAGCATTGATAACCTTATTCTTCTCAAGTAGACATTTTATATCATCACGTACGTGTTTTATATCGCATTTTCGTATCGTTAAGTTAAAAGTAACGCATGGTTTGGCAAGTACAATGTTTTTTGGCAGAGTCTTGTCCATGGTATCTTCGCCCATATTTTACACCCATTTACAAGCAAGGACCATGCCAGTTTTCTTTTCCAGCAACCAGTCTTAACTCGTTGAACTGTAATCTCCTTATTCATTCGTCCATTTTTTATACTTTCTACAAGAATTCGGCTTAATGTGTTTGTTCAGTATTGCTCTTTTCTACAATTTCGCCTTAATTGCCTTTGTTGTATGTTCCAAATTCGTTCGAAACTCATTGGGGCGTTATTGCAGTAACGTGGACTAACAGGACCCCCAAGTTTTCGGTTGATTGCTCTATTATTGTCTTTGTAAAACAATTTTAAGGGGACTCTAAACAATATTCTTGATACGTAAATACTGGTCTTACAAATAATTTATAAAAAATATTTGGGTGTAGGGTATAGGGTATATGGTCCTATACAGTTTTCATATTTTGTCCCATATATGGCAATGTATTATATTTTCAAATATCAGAAATTTAAGAATTTTGCAAATATAGACCTAACAGAAATTGGGCTTGTAGTTATTACAGTATACTGAATATGGACAAACATAACTTAGGGATAGTGCATTTCTTATGTGTCTTTATAATCTTTCTACCTGGTTAAATCAGTTGTAGTTTATTTGAAATAATTCAAAAGAAACCATTTTGCAAGTTTCAACATTGAGTATTAATGCATTTTAGTATATAGATTTTTGTAATAATTATTGGGCAAGAATAATTTTCGTTTTAGTTCCATGGTCATAAAGTACATTTTTTCAATGGTCAAAACATATACAGAATATGTTACCGTCAGTTGCCACCTCAAGTTTTTCACTGAGATTTTCCATATTTTGCGTGTCTGCCCTAGCTTTGTTGATATCCAAAACACAGACCATAAATCGACGGCCATCTTGTTTTTCCTTCCAATCTTGTTCCAATTGTTTTCTCCGTCACTGCGAAATGAATAAGTTATCGTAGTTTTATCATTTCTAAAACTTGTTATAAATCTGACGGAAGATTCAGATTGGGGCAAAACACGAGCGAGGGTTCAGACGAGTCGTCGTCTTTCGTATAGATTTGTGTAAAACTATTATCACGGGGGAACGAGAACCATTTATCTCCCGTAAAGGAACGTTTTTAATGTATTTTTTTTGTCGGATTTTTCCTCGTACCATACACGAGCCATTGTAATTTAAAAGTATTGAATTTTATCTTAGCGGAGCGATTGAGTAACACGTTTCGGTGGTTGTATTTCCAAGGAAAAATTGGTGGGGGTGACGAGGAGGGGGGGAGGGAATGTATCTCTCCTCAGTCTGACAACATTGATTTAGAAAGTTGCTCGGCGGAGTAATACTTGCGAGAAGACGTAAAGTTGTTGCTTTTGGTTTGACATTTATTCAAATCACCATCATCGAGTCTAATATAAATGAGTGTGGATTTCCCTCATGGATTTGTTTGCAACGACGCTCCACGCTCCGACAGATTTTAAATGGATTAGGGGGCGCACCGAACCCCATATGAAGTCACCGAACAAAATGCCTCAGCTTGTAAATCATTCAACGAATTCGGTGACGAGAAACAAATCAAAAAACGAAGAAATCACAAAATTATACGCTTAATTCGCCCCACGGAAACACCCAAATGCTACAAGGGCGCCGTGTAGAGGGCGCTTCGGAGACTAACGGAGTTAAGATGTTTATAGCAGTGTCACAGAGAGCCACTGTAATGTTTTTAATAATTTTAATTTAGAAATCATGGCGTAATAAATTATAAATAAAACATGCTGTATTAAGTATGAAGCGAGTTTTCTTAATATTAAATTAATTCCGCTTTTATAATACAAACGTCGACTTCTTTAACAGGATGCATATGCCAGTAGCCTTGAAAATCGGTAAAAGTGCTTGAAATTTGTATAAACTCAAGTTTAAGCTGGTTATTTCTGTAAATTTCTATAAATTAGATTATTTCTGTTAATCGAAGAAATTCTATAAAAAAAAAATAACTTATTTCGTGGTAGTTAGTCGTTGAAAGGGGTCCTTGCAAATAGGAATCCTTGAAATATGCTTGAATTTGTTCCAACAAATATCCTGGACACTCTGCTTAAGATTATCTTTGTATGCAGTGTAGTGTAAAACCATTACTTTTAGCTGATTTGAACAAAGTTTCAAAAAACAACTTTTACATAATCTTACACAATTGTGATAATCTAAACCGAACTTCAAATCAGCCCCTTTACATCCACTGTGAAGTGCCTATAATTAATTTTGAATTGAACGTGTTTAGAACATGTAAGCAGCATGTGCTGATCTTGTGCAATGTGCTGTTTGAATTTGCTGAAGGTTCTCCGTAGCTACTCATGTTGAACTATAATTAGATGATGTATTCTTATAAGGGGACACAAATTAATTATGATGATGGAGATGAACATATCTCTTCTGTTATTGACAGAATAAATGAAATGTTGAAATTAAATAACCATTGATTTGTAAAATAACAATAGGCGAATGAAGTCATTTCCACTAACCCCAAGCTTCGCAAGAGGGAGACCTTAGGGCAGCCATCCTCTCTTGTTGGGTCTTCGTATCTCTCTTATAATGCACTTAATAAGAGTTGAATGGATGCGAAAGCACTCGGTTAATGAGTACATGCGCGACGAATCGAGTTTGAGCATAAGTATATGCTAGTCTTTTGACGTTCAGATTTAAAACCCGCCTCGAATCAGACGAGAAGTTAGTAATTAAATTTTAATGAAACGCATTTATTTTTTATCTTCTACGTAAAGCTGGATTTCGCTTGATTGGATTGTGTTCTAATTGGATTTTTAATACGAAACGCAAAACGCGAAATGAAGGCTAATCTAGATACAAATATAATATGGGTTAGTATAGAGACGTTCCTATAAAACTATAATTGGTAGATGATATTAATGTACAACGTAATAGGTGCAGGTTCTTATTAATAAAAAATACATTAGGCTTGTGAATCTACTCAATAATTGGCAAACTACATTATACTTACGTTGCAGCAGGAAAGAACAAAAAAAGATTATCCAAATTATTGCTGGTATCCGGCGGGGTTTTAATTAAATTTTGTACAAATACGTGGCCTCATTATTATACCAAATAATTTAAATGCAATTTAAAATGAATGCGATGGTTGATTGTGGCGTTATAGTGGTTATTAAGTGATTTTAGGTCAAGTGTACTAAAGTGGAAATGGTTTTTCAGGCAAATTTGTGTGTTGTTTAGAATGTAATGTTTAAGTGAGGAACGTTATAAAATGAGGGAATCTCTAACAAAATATTGTAATTGTTGTATCCCTAGTGGAAAAAGCTATGTACGTAAATGGACATGTATAGATCATATAGATCATTAGCCATATATGGGCCATAATTGAAATGTATGGTCCATATATGGGCATACTTGGGTCAAATATGCTCATATATCCAGATGTGTCCAATTTCTGGTTTAACCATATATAGAAAAAATGTACATGGCTCATTTATGATTTTCTTGGGAATTGAAAACACAAACTATTTTACACAAATATTTGCACATTTTAAATACTTATAGATGTCATTTATATCTGTATGTACCCGGGTCTAAAAACTATATCCCATGGTTCAAAGATGCTATCCGAAATATGGACAAAGCTTGTTCTTCATATATACGTCAAAATTTTGTTGTAGACTTTCAGTTTTTCGTTTATATTTTAACAAATCCTTAATCGATGGTATACATCGTTAGCAATGTTTGTTGTTCTGCTAATGTTCGTCATTGTTTACCAACAATACTATGTCTGGCTAAACATGGGTAGAAAGTTCCCCGAAGACTAGACATTTTCCGTCTTAACTTGACTTAAATTTATCGCCAGAATGATTTTTTGTTGTTGTTGAATGGATGATTTAAAGGCAACTGAAAAAAAAAAAAGAAATCAAACAAATTTGTACGGATGTCCTATATATATTTATTTGGCCTCACGATGGCCAAATGCCCAAAGTCCAAGCATGATGGCGACGACTGCCCATTGGCGCGAGACGCATCGTTTTGTCATGTTGATTTCTGACCTGAAGCCGACGATTCTCATTGGCTGATTCGAACAACGGGACCTTTCCTCGTTTTCTGTTGACTATTTTTATTTGTAATGGATGACTAAGTGCTCGTTGTTTACGAAACGTATGGCGAACAATGCGTTAGTATGGGCGCATTGGGGAGGAAACGTATAGAGACTGCACCAGAAAACAGGAAATTGCTAGAATAAAGCGGAATTAATGCTCAAATTGCGATTCTAGACTACAATTTAATGTTTGTTTTTAAATTTTTGTAAAGATTGTGTTGTTTAGATTTTAAGTTTCCACCAAAATCTTTGTGATGTGTATACACACCAAAAGGTTGACTCGTCTATCTTGTTATTCCTACAAGAACATGTCTCAAAATTACTTTATTAAAATTGAAATCCACATATGGGGCATTTTTGGCCATTGATGGGTCATATTTAACCAAGGATGGTTCATTTTTATGCCTTAATTAGACGCTGATGAACCACACATGCATCATGAATTTCTACTTATGAATTTTAGTTAGATATGACCAAACATATTTGGACAAGTATGGTCATACTTGAGCATACCTGGGAAATATTTAGGAAAACCTGACCATGTAAGTCCAATTTCTGGTCTAGCCTTATATCATCAGTTATATGGTATAAGCCATATATGGCCATATACATATGTATGACACATTTGTTTTTTCTACCAGGACATTTTTTGATCACAATATTGTATATTTTTGAATGAAAACTTTCGATTCTGACTATCGTGATATACTATCTTATAAAAAAGTTTTAACAATTCATGGTAACAGGAAATATTACAAATTATTGTTAAAACACACCCAACAAACATAAGCAAGTTCATTATTCTCAAAATGGACGACATGTAACCACACCTGAAATATAAAAACGGAAATTGTGCACATAAAGCAGGGTTTATATGCTAGGGAATTGCAATTCTTGTCAAGGATTTGTTTATTTATTTATTTTTTATTTTGTAAAATTCCCGAAACCAATTTTGGCTTCCATTTTTCCTTTATTTAACTGTCAGACGGTATCCGAGTTTATGCCGTCGTGTTTTTTGGCAGCTGATTCGTTACGCTACGAAATGACGGCCGCACCCACCCATATCACCTTTTCATTGTTAGTTTTTATTTGGTCGAATCATTGATACCCGGAATGCACATATCCAGGCACAGATTTGTGAAACGCATTTAACAGTTTATGAAAAACTGGGTTTGGTTCAATTTGTGTTTCCACGAAATGGCAAATGTCCTCTTTGGAAAGCACCTGGAAAAGTGACCCCTAGCTGTGTTTGCTTAAAGTTCAAGTGGTCAGTACGCGTAACTTCATGAACATTATGTCCGAAACAACACAACAATGCCATGTGTAATTCAATTTGTTTTGGGCATATGGTTTTAGACTTGGGCATTACCTTTAACGTATTCGGGGATAGTCCATGAAGTCCCCGCTGTATATGGACATGTATTAGCCATATGTGGGCAGCACACATGTATGTATAATGCAAGCAGTTTTTGAAAATGATTAAATTTGTCTGAATCACTTGAAATTGTTAGCAATTTTGTATAAGGCAAAGGACTAACTGCCCAAGCTAAGACGACACGTGACAAGATTTGAGCTGATGTAATTCCGTCCGTAAAACGTGGACTGTATTTGTGGACGATCCCCGAAGGGGATTGCCATCTGTTCTGCACTTTTCTCGTCATTAAATGGCATAAAAAGTTAATGACGCCCGTATGGCATTTCAAAGGTCATCCTCTCCCGGGCTGGTCAGCGTGATATGTTACTTTCAAAGAGCATACGTACCCCATAATCCAAATCGATATATTGGTCAGTCTATATTTCGCTCATTAGTTGCGTCTCTCGACTCCGCACCAAAATTTGACAAATGATGGCGATGTCACGCATTCACTATTTCTGCAGGATTCAGCCTGCATAAAGTTGGATGACCAGCCACAGTGAACGAACGTTTTGCCTCTATTGCTTCAATCAATTTCATACTTTCTTCATACGCTACTATACTAGTATATATAGCAATATACAACGTTCAATTGCATTATCATTATGCATCCTTGGAACTTATGCACTAATGATAGTGTTCCTGCATGGACTATATGACCATATAAAAAAATAAGTACCGTATATTAATTACATATTTCGCTTTATGCATTATTCCATACTGTATCCATGTACCGTTAATACGTACGTATATGACCAATTTATAAAATAGCTATGTATTGTGCCATGCGTAAGTAATATAATCAAACATTGCTTTTTGATACAAACATATGGACATATGTGGCTACATCTGGACATCTATGACCTTATAGGCGCGTGTATGGACATATATGTCATATGTGGACATGTATAGATTGAGACACTGCCATTTTTAGAACTGTTTTCATGTTGAAGAAGGCGTCGCCAAGCCTGCAAAACGTGGCGTCGCCGTCATCGATAGCTAACTAAGGGACGTATATAGCCCAACATTGGTTAAATGTGATTCATATCTGGTCTATCATTGGATAAATATGGTCCATATATGGCCTATGATTGGAAAAATATGGCATCAAACTATATTGCATTTCCAGTCGTGGCACACCCTGTATGACGGGTGCAATTTTCACGAATAGCAGTTTATTGCCCAATTTGGAAAGTTCATTCGTGCACATATAAATATCGATAAAAATCGATTTCCTTCTATGGATTTTTACTCGAAAATTTCTCAGAAAATGGCGCTGCGATCGATCGTCTTTATGGAGCCGACAATTAATATGAAAGCGCGATAAATAATGGCACCTGTATGGAAAAAAAATGTATCAGCCAAGGTACTTTACGTGGTAAAAAGGAAAGTTTTAATCGATATTCCAGTAGTTTGGTACTCTAGACCTGTCCTGGTTAGACTGTCTTCTATCATTTCGTCTTCAATTCCCTTATGGCCCTTCTGCCATACTCTTACGTATTTTTTTTTTAATTACTTCGCTTGATTGGCTCGTAATGAATTTTGGAAAGTTAGACGAACCAAAGCATTCGATAGAATCTTGAAGATTTTTCACGTCCTTTGCTTATGCAAGTCAAACCCAATGCGACATTTTTCTTTCATCTTTTGTCTTATTTACGAGGGAAATCGATTTTGACTTCTAATTAAAAAGTCATTGAAGATGCTTGAAAATCTCGAGGGTCCTCGAGCTTTACTAAGAAACGAAGCCAAAAATATGGCTCAATAACAAGTATGCAGAGAGAGGGAGAAGCTCTCGGGTATCATTAATCGATTAATTTCTTAGACTTTTTTCTATCAAATTGTGAAGCATTAACTGTAAAAGCAGTGGCATTTTTTGAAGAGTGCTTTCGCTATGAGCCTCCTATCTTTTTTCATTTTTTTTAGGCGAAAAAAGGGCTATTATCCCCCTCTGAATTACCATAAGGCATTAAGAAAATTGATCGCATTATTTTTTAGTTTTTTACCGAACATATTTTTCTTGAAAATGTTATTCTCTATAGCAATGTCTTACGAAGGACTCGTTATGATGGTCATAAACAAAATAACTGATGTGGCAGAAACTTTGATGTTAACATGTGAATTTTATTTGAAAAATTGTATTTGAAAATTTATTTTTTCCATTTTTTTCAAAACGTTTGTGGAAAAAAAAATCACTTTTAACGTATAATGAAAGTAGGTTTAGGTGCAGGAAAACCATATACAGTTTCATAAGTAATATAGTAAACATACCGACATTAATCCAACCACAGTTTTAAACATAATAATTTACAATGAAACTAGGAGGGTGTAAATAAAGTACATAAATTCTATCCAAATCGGTTAAAAATCCATCCCGTGACTTGGGCTGTTGTTTTAAAGGTATATAAACTTAACTTGGATCGTAAGTAGAGAGATTGAGCCAGCCAACGCCTTAACGTTAACCTTAACGTTAGAGGCGGGGAGGGAAGAACCACTCATGCGCACTTATGACGTTCAGTTAGTTTATTGGGTAGGTCAAGTTCGTGGCTCCTCCCTTCCCGCCTCTAACGTTAAGGTTAACGTTAAGACGTTGGCTGGCTCAATCTCTCTGTTAAGTAAACATGTGACTTTTGGATGCACCCGGCAATTGCAAAACGCATCGTGCATGCCATTTGCTTAGTGCGTGCTTGCGCAATCATTCATTGTGCTGCTGGATTTTAATATTTATGAATAAATCTAAATAAAGATAATGGTTGAGGCCGACGCGCTTTCTGGTCGATAATCCAATAAAGCATTTATTCGGAAGCGGCTTCCTATTATTTCTCTGATTGCGAACGACGGCCTTCAATCGATGCACCCTAATAACGCTGTTCAATCACAACTACAGAAACTGTTGAACAAACTGCCAATTCAACTGCAATCAAACAAGATTAATCACGCTGTTTTCGTGGGAACTAGCCCCACACCCGCGCAAAAGATCAAACTTTTTTCATCTTTTTCAGTTTCAGTTCGTTGATCGTTGACCTTTAATTCAAATATACAGTTGCTTTACATTTGAATAACATATATTTAGACTCGCGTTTTAAATAGCTGTAGTCACGAAATTTATTTCAACCTACAGGTATACATGTAGTTGAAAACCGATCTATATCTATTTTCGTTTAGGCTGAAATCCATTCCTTGACCACAGCAAATGTATAATTTAAAAATCTGCCAAACATTAATTTGGATGGATATGGATAGAAATTGTACAAATGTGCATGCACACGTGTACATTTGCATAAATGCAACCTACATCTCTAATTTCCAAATAGGCTGAAATCCATCCCATGACCACATGTATAATTATAAAAATATCTCCATCTGAATTTGACTAAAATTTATCGTTTATGATAGAATGTATACACATTTGCGCATGCCCAGTTTGCCGGCTCGGCGAGGACAAGAAGCGAGCGCATGCGCATATTTCATTAATTTGGCATAAATCTGTTTTTAAATAGGCTGAAACCAATTCCATGACCGCAGTTACTTTTAAATTTTACAAATTTAGATTATTTCCGAGTTTGTACTTATTTTTAACAACCGTGTCGCCATGCAGGCCCCGCTCTCAACGGATCCACCTTGACCTTGCCTGGGTTGTTTTAGGCCCTTGGGGCAGCTGGCTCAAAATATAACTTTTCCGGGTCTCCATCGCATTGCCAGTTTATTATTTAGTGTATATCCGTTTGCATTACGCGAGCTTGCCTGATTTATTACCCTAGCTACAAAATGCGTCTTTGAAATGAATTTCCCCGAGAGCGCCGTAGGTTTTCTGAGCCGAGTAATCTGATTTGTGTTTTCGAAAAGGATGATCTTCGCGGGTGCGTGAACCACCCGACAACCTCCGTTATTTTGACTGCGAATTCTAAAATACAGCAAAATTCAATTAAAACGAACCCATGTTTAGCTACCCTTTGCTCAACCTCGGCCAATAAATTTTCGTTTTTCATGCAAATAAGGGTTAGCATGGCCAACCGACTTGCTGCAAATTTATTATTTTTAGCATCTAGGGTCGTAACTTAAGATGACAGAAAAATCTAAAAAAAAAACAACCTAGCCCTAGCCGTTAGAAGGATTTTTGTATTCACAACTACAGGGTTGCGCAAAAATAGTTTTTAATCTGTTGAACTACAAACGAAAACATTTGAAAAACAAGTCACGAAATAAGGCGAAAGGATTCATTTTGGTAAATTAAACCTGTGTTTAGTAATCGTAACCTATTAAACAAGTATGATTTACGACGTGATAAAAATTCAAGGACATATCAGAATTTTCAAGCCTGCTGGCCATTCTGTTGTATATTATGATTTTTCATGAAAAGATTGTTTATTATCAATAATTAATTTAATATGGTTAATTTTGAAATTTCACTAGTTTGCCTCCTTGTTGAGAAAAATCATAAGCTAATTTATTATACACCAAACGATAGCCCATATAAATTAGGGTTGAAATGTGGTTATGAGACTCTATTCCTTTGATGCAACAGCATTAACGAGGAATTCATCGAGGCACCATTAAAACGCATTAAAATTAACACTCTAGATCGGTTTGCGACTACTTTTCGTGAGCATAAGCTCAATTTTATGGCTGAAACTGCAATTCGGGGAACCAATCGCTGAAGAGAGTTTGTTCAAATGACGTCATTCATGCACTTATTGTCTCTTGGAAATAACCTCGTCTGGCTTAAGTATTCTCAATTTTCAAATTATGTTCCGGTTTCATGTTTATTATGAGGAAACCACTTTTGAAAATGCAAAACTAAAAGACTCCGTTGTGCACTTCAAATCTCGAAATTATAAAGTTCAGTACGCAGGATGTTCATAACATTCATTTATAATTGGAAACTAACATGCGTTCATTTGGAATAATTGCCGGCTTTTTTAAAATGTCAATATTTTGATGGTGAATTTTCGAACGTTATGTATACCGTCATCTATAATATATTTGACACGGTATATCATTCGTACAGTTTTTAAATATTTCCAACGAGACATGTACGACACATGAAACCCGCGTGGAAGCTACACACATAGGGAGTGTACAATATAGCAGAAACGTGAAACACTTGTTACATTTACACGTTTAAATGTGGAATAAATAATGGAACTACCTATTGCCAATACACTAACATAAGTTTTGAACAGTTGGAGATTGGAATTCATTGCATTCGTTAGCTGAATATTTTTCTTACATTTTTTTCCAAATGTTTTACCTGAAATAACGCACCTGAAAGTTGATTTCCATAAATTGCAAAAGATTGTTTGCAAAAGAAAATTGATTTTTTTCTTAGAATTAAAACTTTTTCTGTTGGTGGCATTGAAATTGTGTTTTGCGATTTAGACGTCTTATAATTAATGAAATCCTGTAAATATATTACTAGCAAAAATTATACAACACTATATAAATATGTTTTTCATGTTTTTCACATTTCGCCTAGTATGTCCCGCAACGATAAACGTACAGTATGTCATACGCTGTTCAAATTTGGTTCAACCATCAATGTTCTTTTACATGGAAAATGACCCTCGGTCAACCTGTTCAGCCACTCGTTTTATTAAACTATAAATTTAATAGTACCACGTGTGACCTGTTTTCCTCTCAATCTCGCAATTATCGCGAATTAATGGACCCGTTTTTAAGTTTTCACTGCATCAAAGCCAGACGGGTACGCATCTGCTTGGCCTTGTCTGACCACCCGAAACAAATGCTAATTTTCTCCTTGAAAAGGCCATTTATGCGAGGCTCATTTGTCAAAGGGGGAGAAAAAATGGCTGCCACATGACCCGGCAATAAAGTAGAGTGGGGAACCACCTGTCCATGGCAACGGGGGCCATTCGTTGCGGGGGAAATGCGTGTCTAACGAAAATCGATTGAGCCACTGATATTGAGTCAAAACGGGAACAGAGTTTATCTGGCCTTAATATTTTACGTGGCACAGGACTTGATTCTTCCGCGTCTATTTTAACCCCATCTCAGTGTGTTGGCACTCTGTTTTAATAGCGATAAGTCAAGCCTAAATGTAGCGTTTGACCACTCTGAATAGGTTGTCACCATGAAGCTAAACAGTATCCAAACATATGCTCTGCCCCTGAATGGTGGCAATCACTGCATGCACTGGTGTATAGTTTGTTTGCCCACTACTAAGTTTACCTGTAATGAGGCAAACACTGCAAGCAGAAGAGCAATGCGTGTTTGCCATATTCTAGGGGCTACTGAGAATTATTCAATTTTTTGAGCTAAGGAAACTGTTGTTCACAACAGTCAGACTTATTTTGAAAGTCTTAAACATCTCCTTAAATTCTTGTATCAACTTGCTGTTTTCAAGTAAAAAAACTTGCTCAACAATATGTGAGGGGTGTTTGAAAACTTCTTCACTTATCCTAAATGCAAACAAGGCATCGTGAACTTTTTAAACGTCCCTCGTATATGACTATTTATTTGAACTTGATGTTACCAGGGATGACATATTATCCACTTGTTATGCCCAAATGCAATTGTTATCCAAACCTTTACGTAAATCGATTGACCGTTTTTGTAGCAGGGATCGGTTGCTAAGAAGCCATTTGTGTTTGTCAATATTTAAAATGTATCTATGGATGCATTATACAATAATTTAAACTTTTATGCGAAATGGAAATCACAAGTCTATTATTCTCATTCGGTATACTGAACTTAATTAAAGGTTTTTTGGGTGCACTGAAGTAATGAAGTAATGCAAAGAAGTTATTTTTGAGATTGTGCCTGCTGATTGTTTGGAAATATGGATTACATAAGTTATTTGTATCTTAAAGTAATTCACAAATGGCAAACGTTTAGGCATATCAGCGTATTTGATATGTATAGGCTACATTAATGGTTTGTATTTTTACGGTTGCGCATAATTGATGAAATTTATCGTTAAAGTACTGCTAATTCCAGCAATCTATCTTTCTGAAATCTTACATTTTGAAGATTAAATTAATAAGACTTTAATACTCGTATAATTAAAAATGATGATTTAGTATTGTCAAGCTCCATTCGTCGTTTTCCTAAGATTTTATTTCTTTGACATTATTATCGGAAATCTGAAATGTTCTCTTTTCACTTTTTCTCATGGCAGCTGTTTTTTTTTTCTTTTTGTAAATGTCCACTGAATTGGAAACGTGATATCATGATTTAAAAATATTTTATATAAATAAAAGTGCATTTACCTCTCGAGGAACTGCTGCACTCTTCCATTCGCCATTTTTTACTTTTGTCTGCATGGCAAGACGATGGAAACTCTATCTCGGATGCTGTTTGTTTCCCCATTTCAGTTTTTTTCTGCACTATTTTTATTGATTTATAGCGACCTGAATAACTGCATACAATGACATTTTCTGTAAGCTCGCCGTTATTTTATTCATGCTCAATTGAGGTCGAATCATTTCAAAACTGATGCTACTGAATCGGATTTCACATAAAATTTCACTTGACAAACCATGAGATACAGTATTTCATAATTGTTTAATGTCTGGCTTTAAACTAGTGTTGCAAAAACTGATATTATATTATCGTGTTATATAAAATATTACTCCATGGGGAATAGTTGTTTAAATGCATTCTAAGGGCAGTATATGCCCTTAATGTCCATAAAACATCATTTATACGAATATATTACATTGCACAGGTCCATAACGTGCTCAATTTCAATTAAGTGCATATTTGCGAAATTCTATTATGGCCATATATGAACTTACGTTTTTTCCAGAAATATAATTGGTTAATGATATATTTTGTTAACATATTTGAATCACTTTATTACATTTTAAAATTTCTAAAATTTTACCCAACGCCTTAAAACAAATGACCCAAGTGATGGCAATATATATTCTGTTTTCATGAGACTTATAACTTATTCCAGTTACACATTTGGACCAAGCTTTAGACGACATTTGTCTTATACAAATGATGACCGATGGTGGACATTAGCCATATGAGACTGCATTGGGGTTCTCTTAAATTTGAATTAATGGTCAAAGATTCGCCAAAACTTTGACTACCAATGACTTTAACACTAGAATTACGGATCGAAATCCAGCAAGAAGCCACGCAAAATTCTTTTCAGTCCCATGTGACCGGCAATATTCACAGTACTACAAATATTAATTAAAATGCAAAGTACGAGATTAATAGCTGGATGAGAAGATTTATCACTGTTAAACTTCGCCTTGTCCCCTGTGTGTCAAACGGCAAAATAAAAGCAAGGGAAACGTAAGAGAAATTAATGTGCAAAAGCAGTCACGAAACTCGCCTCCTACCTTGTCAACCTATTAATATTAAGTTTCTATAAAATAATTAAACGCGTACGGCGTTGTTGAATTTTTTCAACGTACATTGATATTCGTGCTAAGTCAGCCACCCTGGAGAAATTCATTAAAACTAAATTAAATCGAGCTCCTTCGAGTAATTATGGTAATGGGGAAGCTATAACTTTGGATTTCTTAATCAAGATCCGCCATTCGTTGAGGATATCAAATACCTAATCCTTGGAGCAAACCTATTTTCTTAAGTAAAAGCAGGCATTTGGTGATTTGAATTTCTTGTAAGGTTTATCCTAAAGCAAATATCCGCAGTGGTATAAAATAACGACGTTTTTATTTCATAAATGATTATATCTACGACATTTTTATTTATGTCGAAGAAGTATTTGTTTAGTTGAGAAAAAAAATTACATTTTCCCTAATGTGCGTTTTACTTTTATTTATATGATATTAAAATGCCATGAATGCATAGAAGTTAAATAAAAAGTTTCAACACTTAAACAATTCAAAACAATGTTATATAATTAGAATTTAACTTTTTATGGTCTAGTTATGCATTTTGCATATTTCTATATTTATAAAATCCTAATTTCGAGCTAATTAAATAGTAAATCAAAACAGTTAATTACAGTAAGAATTCGATAAACCGAACAAATTGGGATTATCTGGAAAAAGTTTGAACGTATATCAATTTATTAAAAAGTTCATTTTAATCATTATTTATATATGAATATCATGTATGTATATACACGTCATTCATTTTTGTTTCATTCAGTGTATACATTGAATGAATATTATGGAATTATGCTTTGTACAGTATTCGTGTTTTACATACCAGATGTGTTTTGAAAACATACTGTCTACACTGCATTTTCGTTTCGTAGTATTGAATTTCTGTCTTCTTTATCTAACCTAATTTTGATTTTTCCAATTTCGGATTTCGGTTGAAAAAAATGCTCTTTTTGTGAATTGATTTTGACCTAACGAACTTATACTACCATGTTGAATGTTGCATGAACGCGGTGAACACTGAAAATAGCCAATGGATGACCAATTCCCACGTGTAAGCCCAAATTGAAAAAAAGTCGATGTGAATGGATGACGGTGAATCCCTCCTGTGGCATTTATAGGATAGGTCAAATGAGCATCATTGCTCCTAATTAATGCCGGACAATTTATTTTCCTATCCTCCAATGAGGTTCTACGGTGGCTTTGACTCATTTCTTGACCTTTTGTTGTGTTCGATGCTCTTGCGCCATTTTTCTCCTTCTTATTGACTTCTAGGTTTGACCACCTTCTAAGATTGGACCGTAAATCAAGTCGGACAATTGGGGATTATTTTTTTCTATAGATTTTCTTCACAAACTTCTGTTAAGCTTGATGATTTTATTCGCAAAAACTTTAAACCATTAAATGGTGATGTGCAGGTGATGCACATCTGAAATGTATGTATTTTGATATATACTAATCATAATATTGAATTTTAGACTTCAAGCTTGTGCTCAAGTTTTGGAGCAAAGGCTTAACATTTATAATTTATAAATTCTGGTTCACCCTGTCTAAATTGATGGATGATACATCCCATATATATGGTGAAAAATTTACAATGTATTGACCATTGCAGTTTTATGTGGCCCATACACTGCATTTTCAATATGGCTTACTAAGGTCAGTGACGTCATGCAGGACTCGTATGTGACCCATCATTGGTGAAATATGGGCCATATATAGCTTTTCTACCCTGATTTTCGTAACGAATTTTGGATGTTTAGACTAATTTCCCCGAAACGGATTCTTTTTAACGAATATAGGGATTGTGATTTTTCAGTTTAGTATCTTGCATTTCTGTATAGCTTGTGTTCAGAATTTTTGAACAGATGCTTAAACATCGTAAAATTGTTCGGTGATTGAGCATATGCCTTCCTACTCCTGAAATGCTTCAAATGAAAACTTGGGATGTTATCACGAATAGAAGAAGCTTTGGTGGTGTCCAAAAGATTTTCGAAGGGATTGGCCTTTCCTCCCGAATTCCGCCACGGATGTTTAAATGTAGAAAGCCAATGGGTTAAAAGTCGAACCCTTTCACCCCCATTCGTTTTTTTTTTTCACCCCCACCTCCTTGGCTTCGATCGTCGCTAATCGCCTTTTACGCTTTACAATGCTCTTCAAGACACGCGTCATAAAACTCCCAACGGCTTTCGCCTATTTAGGAACCATTTTCTCCGCAACAATTAGGGTGTCTTCTCGTAATTATTTCACTTTCAATGCAGGTCGACTTTTATCTCATTTTTCAGTCGAGATAAGAAGAGCTCCCTCTCTTCTCATTCTCTCTCTCTTTCGTCTCTTTATCGTTAGCAATTTCTAAAGACATTACCTTCCAATAAACGTATAACCGAGATTTTTACGGTCGTTAATGAGTTGCCTCAAATCGCATCAATGAAATCGCGAAGAATTTTCTTAACCAAAGTTTCCTCTCCTAATTCACTAACGCCAATAAACGTCCCGGGGTTTGGCATCGATTCCCAGGCTAAAGCCCTGGTTGCGGTGCGTTAATTTGCAGAATACGGTAAACTGAGTTTGGTGCAACCCGCCATTAGAACGCTTTTTTCTACCGTGGGTCTGTCATCTTTGGATGGCTAGACTCATCCTAATGACCCTTCATCCACATCGGGAATTGAACCATCTGTCATTGCCTCCATTTGCTATGCTAGATTGTATTTGATAAATTGTCATATCAAGAACCGACTGAAAAGTTAGATCAGTAATAGATACAAAATATTTGCATTTTGATGGTTTTGTAATATCGATTTTTTATTCTGGCACATTCCTTGAGTTAGTTTAACAGACATTTCGACCCTATAGTGTTAGTTTATATGTTCTGTTATGCTTCCATCATCACTTATATTTGTTCTTATATGATTTAACCCTGATAGAAAAGCTATATAAGGACATGTTTGGACTTGCATGTGACCAATTTAGCCTTTGAATGCTAATGTATATAGCCATTTTAGTTAAGTTTTTGAGTGGTCATATATTCAAATACAACACCAGAACCATATAAATGTGTTTTTACCACTCGTCTTATTAAAGATCCACACTGGACGGTGCCCACTGTGGACTGTCCTTGTGTTGCTACTACCTATTCTCTGGTGCAAATTAGCTGACGTCACTAAGCCAGTTCTCTGTTGAGTAGGTTTGTGTGGAGGGGCATTCGTGTTAAATTACGGTCGAATGACTTAAGAGCAAATATAAGACCTCTACTCTTAGATTTGCTACTTGAGCAGGCCATCTTCCAGATGAAAATTAACGCACTTGATGAATATATTGGACCGTTATGCAGCGACCCGTTGCACCAAACTCAATTTAACTTAATCGGCGATTAAATCAGATCTTCTCGAAGTGGTATTTCTGATTTGCTCGCACCATTGAACATTTGTGTGAGACATACAGGAAGAGGCGGTTTACTCAAAATGGTGTAATTTCTCCTGCTGCGAGCTTCAGAACTAATTAGCTTGCAATTATGCTTTTGAAGAGTTCTAGAGAAGTTGTAAGCCTTGCATATGTGTGGACGCGAACGTCTTATATGATATTTAATGATTTATGAGTGCTTCAACTCGTCTATTTTCCCCCTTTAATTCCCGTATCGTTTGCTTCCCCCCTTTTTTCCTCCATCTGTTTCGTTTCTGTCTTTGGTGCAACTCCGGTTAATGCGGCTGACTTTGCATACGTAATGAGTTGATTTGCATGCGGGAGAAGCAGCTTCGATGAGGCAGCACTAGATTAAATTGAATGATGCGATCTTTTAAGTCGAGATAACGAGCCGTTACTCCCATTCCGCCATTAATCCTCTATTTAACTCTTTTCCCCCTACCCCACCCTCTTCCTTAAACGTTTAAATATCATTTCATAGCGAGACGATGATGAATGGATGACCCCGAGCTTAATGGTCAAAGACAGACGAGAGGAACATGTCGACATTTTTCCGTATCTTCTTCTTACGATTAGTTTTCCAACTTGTTCTAATTGCTAAGCTGGAATTAATAACCTTTAATCTAATCGATTTGTTGGCGTCATTGCACAACACTGCTGAGTAGGAATATTTTAACAAAATATTTCCGCTTTCCCATAGTGCGTTTTTCTATTAAAACACGTCATTTAATGTGTCGACTTTAAATTTGTTTTTCATTTATAAAAAAACCGCAGTTGTACACCCTGTAGATTGGCAGAAGATTCCCCGTGGATTTGCGCATTTTCAACTATTTCTTGAAAACACGATTTTCAATTTCCTTCGTTACGCTTTTACGGACTTAAATTATTGGGAAAACTTCATTTCTTTCATTGGATGCTATCGTATCATCTCGGCATGTCTCATCTGCTTAGTTCGCCGACTACCCCGGATCGAATCCAGTTGGCACCGGCTAATTTTATTGAATGCAGAAAAGAAAAAAAAAGTACTAGGTAACTATGAAGATGTACCACGAGTAGTGCATATTTCCATCTTTGGCTTGCCTAGGGTGTACCTTCGTTGAAATAGTAAAAGCGAGTTTTTGCGATGACGATAAGATCGTAATAAGGGTTCAATTAAGGGAATTTACTGCCATTCTGAAGGCCCATAAAAGTTTTTCATTGGCCCACTACCGTGAAACGAGTAAACGAGCTGCAGCCCAAAAGCCTTGCATCTCAATGGCTGTGGATGCTTTTAAACACTCTTTGAAATTATACGTTCGGGGACATTTGCAGGAATTTCCTGGAAATCAAGTTGCAACGACTTGGCGCTGGATAATTTGTTGTTTGCTTCAAACGATCGGAAATCATTTCCACGATCATATTTATGAGGAGATTGAGCCATAAGAAGGCGGGATATTTGCAAAATATGGCTTTTCTACTTAGGAAATCCGATTATCCGTATACAGTCGATTCCGCTTAATCTGGACACATCCGGCGGAGGCGTTTTGCCCCGATTAGGCGGCTGCCCAGAATA
>JAUJYV010001046.1:0-22762 GCA_033995625.1 Ophyiulus pilosus
AAGAGGTTTATTTTGTGGTGGATCTTTGATATCTAACTATCAAATTTTGACAGCTGCGCATTGCGTGTATGGGTAAGCACAAACAATTATAACATTTTGGAGAGACAATAATAAATTTATACTAGTTTTAGTTGTGGATTTGTAATCTAAGATTGCCATTGCACCCTCTCTTGTAGATTATCTTCCAGCGACATCACTGTGCGTCTTGGAGACAGAGATTTGTCGACGACATCTGACTATGCCCACATTGACGTTAAAGTGTCCAGCATTATCATTCATCCTAATTACAATTCTCGGACGAACCACCAGGATGTCGCGATTTTGCGTCTTGCATCCAAAGTCACTTTCAACAAGTACATCCAGCCAATTTGTCTGCCTGACACCACGGAGAGAACCTACGCCAACCAAAACGCCATTGTCATTGGGTGGGGAGCGACACGTGCAAGTGAGTATGCGAGTACAAGTTTTCAAAACTGTGATCATTGCAACTATGAAAATGTTATCAGAAATCACAAAATTAGACCATCCAGAATTCATTTAGACGTCAACCTTCTTTAAAAATTAAACCCATTTAGCTAGAATATTTGGCATAAAAATATTGTTGTTGAAAATACTATCTTTCTTAGGAGGACCAACTTCTAAGGTGCTGATGCAACTGACCATGAGAGTATGGTCAGTCGATGAATGCAAAGCCCGTTTCCAGAAAACGTTCCCTGGACAGATTGTTCCTACAAATGTATGTGCTGGTGAAGGTGGGAAGGATGCCTGTAGTGTAAGTATTTCAAACATCTCTGAATTTTATAAATGGAGGGCTTTCTCTAAATCAATGTCTTTTTTCCCGGTTTTTTTAGGGCGACTCCGGTGGTCCTTTAATGAAAGTTGACAATGGCATTTACACACAAATTGGAATTGTGTCCTGGGGCGTCGGTTGTGGAACATATAATTATCCTGGTGTTTACACGCGGGTAACGTCATACTTAAGTTGGATTAAACAGAATTTAGTGTAAAACTCATTAAGGGCAATGAGAAATTTTAAACTTTTTAATTTGTGTAAGTTTTTACGATGTCGATTGGTGTCCGTTATTGTTTTTATTACTTCGATACGAGGTTCTTCTGTCACTTTTACTTTGGAAATGAGGAAGGTTTGGAGTCGCTTGCTGATTGGTGCAACATACAAATAAAGCTTTTATCACGTACTTGAAGTGAGTGTTGATTCAAGATTTTAAAATAATAATAGTAGTAAATGTTATGAGAAAATGAGTTTGGAAAAATTCAAGAATACGATAGGACTGCTCACGCAGCTAATTTAGCCGATTAATAAACCGATTTGCATATAATCGGCTAAATTTAATCGCGTGACCACCTCTTATCCAGTTGAATTTGAATTTGTAAGTGAAACCAGCCTTGCATTACACGAGAGACTGGCATTACATCGCCCTCAGATTTCCATTGCCAACATTTAAACCTTATGTAACAGGTCGACCGCCATTTGACGATGCCTGAAGCTTGTATGACCTTTGGTACGAAAACCCAGCACAGCTGAAGATACAGTCGAGACCAGGAATAGGCCAACAGCGGGGAGGAAACTATTTCCCCTATTAGTGATCGATTGATAGCGAAAAAATCCGTAAGTAACACTTCACAATTTTACACTTCCATTATTTATAGTAGGGTCATATGGGGCGTTGTTAGGTTTATGCTGCCTATTCATTGACCTCGAGGTTCATGGAGGGGAATTTTTAGCCGCCTCACGCGGGCTGAACTAGGATTAGGCCCCCGGTATCATATATTCTGTGAGAATAAGTCCAAGTGATTGTCGGTTTAATTATTATGTAATCGTTTTATTTTTTGATTCTTTGACAAGTTTGGTACAGTAACACGATGTTTTTAGCTTAGGCTGATCTATACAATATGATGAATTTCCATATTTGTTCGTTCTTTTTACATCACCTACAGCAATGTATGAATTATTTGATGAAACATATTTGAGCATACCAATAAAACTACCATTTCCGGGTTCTGAGTTAAATTTGACAAAAAAATGTGTTTTGTCATCTGTGAAAGCTTTATCAATTTCTGACATGTCAACTCCCGTACTGTTGTCCACTACTGCCAACTCTGCCCTAGCTTCAGTGATAGATGACAACAGTAATTCCGAGCATACATTCTTAAACTGGTCGAGTCTCTGGTTCATACTTTGAATAAACGTTGTTGCGAGCTGTAGTACGAACGAGCTGCTAACATTCAGTTGTACGCTGTATCTATAACAAGAGCAGTACTCTCTAGGAATGCCACTGTTAGCACATGTACGAGTCGCTGGAATGCTATTGAATAAGCTAATTCCCTTGTTTAATAATGGTGTCGACACAGGTGTGGGTTGCTCCATCGATGTTGCCTCGAAACGTAACAAGTGTATCAACGTTTCACGCAAGTCGTAAACAGTGACCAATCTGTTGGCAGCATTCAATCTTAGAGTACTCGTCATTTGACGGTACTTTTCTTCAAACCATTTAGGAAATACCATTGAGAAAAATGGAAGATTCGACTCGTATTCGCCTAAACTAGTGCCATAGATTGGACCGTGGCGCATTCCATGATCTGAAAAGATAATTAACAGAGTTTTGTTCAGCAGCGATTTGTCTATCAACCGTTGCAGTCCTGCTGACAAAAACGGGTCAATTTGCTGAGCATTATTTAAATAGTCATGAGAGAATTGATTGAGCCAATGAAATCCAAAGTGTAGTTTGTTAGCGAACAGTTCTTGAAAGTCCATCGCCCACTTAATCACCAATTCATCTCCAGACTTGCTTTGGAGGCAAGATGATTTCGTCTTCATGTCACGCGATGCAGCGAAGTAAGTCACGCCGTAGTAATCTGCTGGTCTGCGTTTGAAGCCTTTTGTTTGGTACGTGAAGAGCCCTATGCCTAGACTGTCTTCCACGAACGATGACCGGTAACCAGTTGCTCCGAATAAGTCCCAGAGGAATGTACAGTTATCAAAAGCAAACTTTTTGCCTCCCCAACAAGCATTTTGCAGTTCTAAGTCTGAATAACCTGATAGCAGCGGTATCAGATTTGGAAAAGTATTGTCACCGACTCTATTGTATCCCAAAAATTCCACCGCATTTAAATCTTCCATTAGAAGTTTATAGGAGCTACTTAACTGGCGTGGGAAATTTTGTCTGGAAAGGCTGTCCATTCCTATAATAAGGACGCTTAATTGATCATCTTTGTGCAGTCCATCTATTTCTGCTATTTTTTCGAAAGCAGCGCATCTGGCTTCAACATCGCTCTTTAGTTTCAGAAGAAAAAACATGTCTTCGTATACAAATAGTTTTTCAATATAACACTCAACTTTCATTATTTCCGTAGTCATTTGCAGGGTTTTTTCCAATTTAATGCATTTATCTTTCCTGAAACATAAACGCATAATTGGTTAATATTTGATTGGCTGTACAGGTAACAGTATACACACATTAGCAAAATACCTGTTAGTAAAGTCGTTATTTTCTACCGAATATCTGGTGATGGAAATTGCGCAGCATTTCAGAGCACCTTTATCCGATTTTTTATAATGTTTTTCAACCAAATTTTTCACGGAAGCATTTACTGCGAGTCTCGATTCAGAATCGATGTACACTAAGCCATCGCTTACATTTTTCTTACAAGTAAATTTGTCTTGTTTTATGAAAAGTTTCTTGGAGAGACTTTCAGAAGGGATGTTGCGTGGAATTCGACAACCAGCGGTATCAACCAACCAATTCAGCCCTGTTGTATTTGGTAATGTTCCATAATGAACTGCCTGATTCACATGGACTGTGTTCGGATTAAGTGATTCTTGTTTAAGTTGTAAAATATAATAAATCACGACAAAAATAACAATTAGACCAGCTAGTGTTTGTTTCCATGAAAGCTTTCCTGTCACTTTTGGCAAAAAAATCATGATCCACGATATTTTTGGATTAACTGAAAATAAATTAAAGACAATAAACGTATTTTTTAAAAAAATATTTATAAATATTATGGCGAATGGCCATGGAGAGGGTGGTATGAATTTAAGTATGTTTGTTGCTGCCGTTTAATGTTATTTCTGCAAAAGGAACTATGTATATTCATAAATTCAAATTTCTATTCTTGTGAATATACATGCGTAATTTAGCTAATATATGCATCTTTATTATCGAACATTTAAAATGGTTGAGTATGTCATGCTAATTTAAACTAAAAAACTAACACGTTGGCAACACGTTGACTAAATCTTTTTTTTAAAAAATGCATGTATATAAAATCTGAATTTTGAGTTGCATTTCAGGTACTATATAGTAAGTAGAAATAAACAGCAAACAATATATAATTTCCAATAAATTCTTAATTTAAAAAAATTGCCAATAGGTGCACATTGTCTAAATATAAAATATATTGAATTGAGCAAACTCTCTTGCAAGTACTGAAATAGCAAAAACGCCGCAAAAATATATTACCTTTTAGACGGATGTAGTAATTTCATAGAAAACTTGCGAAGATGATCATCATCCCACAGTTACCTGCAAGTGTGATTAAGGCTCAGAAACGTAATCTTTTTTTATTGAGAATTGTATCAATAAATACAATACTTTTTATTTGTAAAATGAGCCAGTGGCGGACTGGGTCTAAAAATATCGGTTGTCAGGATACATAGGGGCCCACCCACAATTACTTTATACTTTAATATTTATATTTTAAGTAATAAATAATTTATTTTTTCCCTTTGACATTGTTGTCAGATGGTACATTAGATAAGGTGTCAATAAGCGAATAACTACATTTAAGGTGATTTAATGTTGAAGAAAAGGGAAGAGTGGGTAAGAATGGGACGCAGGAGTAATGGGACATTGCTAATAATTTAAAACTTTGTGTAAAAAGATTGACACTTGAGTGCTAGTTGTCACTAGTGTTCCTGAATTAGTTTGTGTAAAATGGTGACGCTCTGATGAAGCACAATTACTTCAAATTTTAAACTTTTCTAAAAGTATAGTTTTAGAGGTAAAGTTTTCATATTAAGTACATTGATAGCAGGTAGGATGGATATTATATTGTTAAATGTTTCGTAGCAATCTGCCAGGTCCTTTTAATTTTACGGTGTGTTTGAGGCAAAGACCTAGTGGCAGGAGGTTTGGGACAGTACCCGTTGCTGGGATTTCCTCGCATTTGTGATTTTAGAACTTTAGCACGAGAAGGTCGCACGTGCAACAGTTCTTTTTCCTTTTAAACACAGCGTTCCATTCCTCCTGTACACAGCCGCAGGTGGAATGGGACAATATGGCGAAAAGTTTAATTTCAAGTATTTTTTGCATTTTAGTAATAAGAACATATTTTTAACACTGTGCACAATATTCCCAATATAGTGTAAAGTACATTTCTGATAAAAATTTGTTGTTTTATGGTTTGTAAATAATTTTTAAAATAAAAATGTCCCATTGCTACCCACTCGCCCCATATATTTTCAAAATATGCCGTATCTTTTCATTTTGAGATTCAAATAAATAACAGAATAGTTGGAATAGCTTATTTGTTTAAAGTTTAAAGCATTACTTTATGGCATGAATACACAGTACGTCGCGGAGAAAATATTTATTGCATGCTTTTAAGTACATTCATTGTTCAGTTTTATTCCAAAGTTTTACGATATCATTATCGGTTGAGCTACTCCCAGATGATTCATCCTAAATAAAGTATGATAGTTTTATAGATGACACTATTTTATGAATATGAATAAGCTATAAAAATGTGTGTTGCTGCATAGGGTAGGAAAGGATGTTGTAAATCGCCTTGTTTAACATGGTTTTACTCGAGAACTTCATTTGTGATGTACTTTGGATTAACATACAATCATCCCATCACATTACAATAAATATGCACTAGTTTTATTGAGAAATAAATTTATCCAAATGACAAGCTTGTACGCCATCTTTGAAAGACGTACGAACTTCCCCTATCAAGGAATCCAACTTTGAAGTGTCTAAGTGTGAGTCATATGGGCGAGGTGCTCCTTGTGTCGGTCGGCAATCTGCTTCTATATGATCCATTGGGAGTTTCATTACTTTCGATATGACTTGTACCATTCCATATTTTGTCATGGCTTCCTGACCACTGAAGTGATAAATTCCATTAAAGTCCTTTGGTTCATGCTATATAATTAATAAAGAATATATAGGTGAAATAATATCAATTATGTACATGTAAACAATTTCGTACATGAAGGGTGAAAGTAATGTTTACATAAACATAAAGATGTGAAATGTGTATCTGAATCCGGATTGTACATTTCTCTACTCACCTTCAATGCATAATTAGCCAGCCTGTAGCATGCTTCGGCGACGTCATCAACAATGGTGGGATAACGAATTTCATAATCGGAAACTGTGCACTTTTTACCACTATCCATCAAGTTTTGTAATAAGCCACAAACCACGCTTTCTTGGAGATTTTCCACTTGTCCATATAATACGGGAACACGGATAATGCATGATCCTGAAAGAAATATATATATCCAAACATCACACATTGTTACGCTATAAACATGTTCTGTATATAATGCACATCTACAGTATTTGTATGTACAAGTTACAAGTATTGAATGATGATCAACTCCATTTTTTAAACCTACCTTTATGGGACTCAAGTGTTACTTTTTCACCCTCCAGTTTGGTCAAACCATATTTATTTAGAGGATTTGGGGTGTCAGTTTCGGAGTATGGCGGATTATTACCATCAAATACATAATCGGTGCTAATGTAAATAAGAATGGCGCCGATTTCAGCTAAAAATATAAAATGATTGTACATTTGCTTAAGTATCAGTCAACGTATTCTGAAATGTACTTTGCATTTCTCATTATTTCATTTGCAAAATTAATATAAGATATTATTTTTCACAATATGTACAAAATATTGCGATTGATTTGATTTTGGTAGAAACGTGTAAATGATTTTTATATTTAAAATGATATACCTGCGATCTCAGCAATTTGTTTTGATGCGTTCACATTCAAATTGAAAGCTGTTTCGTAATCATTGTCCACAGTGTTGCAGTTTCGTTCTGCTGCACTGTGTATTATCACACTGGGCTAAATAAATACAAAAATAATTTACATAACTTTGTGATGTTCAAAACTGTTGCTTTGAAACTATACGAATTGAACAAAAACATTTTGAAAATCCTTAAATTGCATGAATTGTCCAGATGGTAGTTTTAACATGTCATTAAATGTAATTTTCTGCTGCGCCTGTCGGATATTTCATTCAGCAGATTGATAGATTAGCATTGACAATTTGAAACCTGTTTTGATCACTTCATGGAAGCCAGGTGGCGTATCATCTATGGGGATTTTTTTGGTTGGGTGTGCTGCTATGTGTCATTGCCCATCTTCAGGGGCTCCAGGGACGATTTTTAAAAAATGATTTAAAATACTTTCAGTTTCACTAATCCTTTTACTTTGCCTATAGGAAGTGTAACAAACCAGGAATAAATAATAATATGACTGGAATTTAAAATCAGAATAATCATTATTGGAACGAAATGCACGTGCAGAACGATAGAACGCACATGCAGTTTTTAGAATTTATGAATTGCTTATTGAAATTTTAATAAGGAATGTCGCATGAATTTAATTTCTGAATTCTTTAATCCTTTTCATAGTACAATAGTTACAATATCAAATTAAACTCATTGCATGCTGCAGTTGTGCTTCTTGCATGGACTTACCTTATACAGTAGCAACGTGCTTCGAAGTGCTTCCGTATTGAGCAAATCGACTTTGACCAGTTCGTTTCCAGGTCTCGAATGCGCCAGTCCGATGACTTTAAAGTCACATTTTTCGCTGAATTTCCGCATTAAAGCTCTTCCGAGCAAACCTGAGGCTCCGGTCACTAGGACCGAGCATGAGTCTTCGGAGGACATGGCTATCGAAAAATTCCACAAGTCCGTTGCTTGGCGAATAATTTGGAAATTTCGGAGCTCACTGTACTATCTGCCACATGAGCGAATTTTAGCGTTCTACTTGCATAAATAATCTCGCACGTCTATGTATTTTGTAGCTGAAGTTGGAAGAATGCCAACTGGAGGCATTTTTCCGGTTATCAATGTTCTTTTAAAACCAATCTGGGTCGAGGTGTCAATCCTCCTGCTAGCAAAACGAGGAAGTGTTCGTTTCCTAAGGTCAGCACTTGCTTTTAAGAGGAACTACGCATTTCCCAGGAAAAAGCGCGTTTTTCGAATTTATTTACTCGCAAACCTTGAATTATTGTCGGCCATCTTTGTCCCTCGAAAATCAATACCCCTAATACCGTTTATGAACGATTTTGAAATACGCGCTAAAGTTAAACAAAGTAATTTCTTGCTTTTTAAGGATTTAATCAATATCTATAAATTTTTCTACAAAAAAATTCTGCAACTTTGAGAGAGAAGTTTTAATATCAAATTGCGTGCTGTAGGTGCAATTAGAAAGACAAGTGTTGTTTTTATGTGATGCAAAAACACATGCCAGTATCTAGAATCGGAACAGTTATTGTTAGAATGGTACTAAATCCGGTTATAACTTAATTGTTGTTGTTGTACATCGCATCAGAAAAACCGGATGTTCTTAACATTATATTCCGAGAATGTATGGTTAAGGACATCCGTGATCAGCCCAACCCTCGTAAACTCAAATCAAGGTTGTTTGAGAAAAGGATGGAAGATAAGTTAAACAACTGGTGAATGACTTGCGCCTACAACAATTATCAAACAGCCTTCAAGGCTACAACATCCTTATTTCGCTGAAGCAATTATCAGTTGTCAACTTTATTCCCACGTGACGTCTTCACACGCATACTCTATCAGGATTCTGTGATAACAGCACTGCATGTAGTAGATAGTGACATTAATCGGAGAAATATTCACAATTCACAGCACTTCTGAATTTGTTAATTCGCGTACCCCAGATCTTCTTTTGGATATTCCTAGTTTTCGGTAAGTTCAGTAAAGCCTGTTTGAATTAATCACCCCATTGATGCATGATGTAAAAGAATAATGCTTTTGATTTGCAACTAACCATCCACAGTACAAAAAGAAAACGATGAAGTGGCTCTTGACATATATCTATACCTGGGCAAAAAAGAAAGATATCAAACCAGTGTTCAATTTCAATCACAAATCCAACGATCTTGCTGAAATTGGAGTTGTGTCACTGGAGGAGTCGTGCATCAGAGAAAATCCAAGAGAACTTACATCTGACTGCAATGTAAGTGCTGGTTTTCGCCTATTAAACATACAAATATGTGTTACACTTGTTTTGCAACATTATTGTAAATTTGTCAACTAGTTTACATGAATGTAAATCTTTAATTTTAAAGGCAGCGGACACAGTTGGTTTTTCCGGCGTTCACCAAGACGGCAGCTGTCTAATTGCGAGGATAAGTCGAAGACATGACCGTGTTGCAGAGGTGTTGCTGTATCTTTGTTTGTCGAATGGAGATGAATATGTGCTGCCTATGCATCCGGACACACATATTTGCAACACGGATGGTTCTAGTTTTTCAGCTGGAGGATTGGGTTTTGAAGTACTGGAACCTCTTAGGCGATGGAGAGTGTATTTTAACGGCTATCTAAGGTAAATATTACTTTTACTAACCATTCATCAGGTATTTCATCTTGGGTCTACAATTATCTTAAATTTTGCTTTCAGGAAAGTCAACCCGTCGTCGACTGAAAGTTCTACTGACACGGTTCTTGTCAGATTCAACTTTATGTTAGTCCTATTTTTTTTCTATTTATGTTTCATATTTTTCCTCTAAGAAAAAGTTTGAAACATTTTCGATTATTTTTTAACATATTTTTAACCTTCGCGTTTAGAAGACATCATTTATTCGCGTTTAGTTGATTATCATTTGCAATTAAGTTTATTCGTAAATTTTTAATTTAACATGTTCGATTCATGTTGCATGCTTATTTAGTCAATAATTAAAATGTGAACGTTTTTTCAATGAAAGCACCCATTAGATAAAAAATAATTAATAATTTTTATATTTACATATTATTTCAGATGGCATCCAATTTATTGCTATATAACATTTCCACAGGATTTTGGTATAGGATGCTTGGCAGAACAGCTGTCAAGAAAAAATTTAAGTGACTTTCTTCCTCCTTGGAAATTGTAAGTTAAAACTGTTCAGAAACATTTGAATAAATTTGTTGCAAATAGCAAACAGATAAGAGATTTTACACTTAGGTTTCCTGAAGAGTGGCATGAGCAAATTGGTGAACTTCATGGAACCATAAATATCGAAAACTTGAGCGAAGTCGAAATGTTGATTCGGGGTTTAAAAATCCGAAAACACGGTAAGTCTCATTTTGACAGAAAACACATGCTCAAGTATAAAGTTGTTTATATATTTGTTTTAAATCACCCCAACATTGCGAAGGTCATTATAGCAGATTTGTAATGTGCGGGTCCGTCTAAAGTTCATTCTTTTTGTTTTTAAGGTGTACACTGTTGGCCTAATATCTTAAATAAAATTTCCATACAAGGCTATTTGCAGGTAAGAAGTTTAGAATAATACTTGAAATATGTTATGGCAAATTGGAAGATTCCTGGTTTTGCAAAAAAAACAAGGCAAACATGCATTTAGGAGAGGATATTTTAGACTATTTAGATTCCGAAGTTACTTTATGACAAATTTAATTTCCAGAATGGCACTTCGTTTCACATATTTGTAGAGAATACAAAAGAAGGGGTTGAAAAGTAGGTATCCTAACTTTATCGCTAATTTATCGCTACTATTATAGCAAAATGTATATATTTTTTTATGTAATTTACTTCTTATAAATTGCAAAAAATGCATTTTAATAAATATTAATATTGCACGTTTGTTTTAGTTTTGATTTTGTTTTGAACTTATGATTCCAGCTTTGTGTCTGGCTATGTTTGTCCACCGTGCAACATGTTTATTGAACATATCAACAAATGCGACTTAAATTTGGAAATGTTATACAGTATTAGACAAGAGTTGAACGACCTCAACATTCACTTTACAGCAGGTAACATTTTATGAGAAGAGGGCGTTAAAGTATGATATCACATATGTCATTGTTTAGTTAATGATATTGTTAGTATCATATCTAAATATTCCGAAATTACGTATTCGAATTAGGAGGGTCAATATGTGGATGCTTACTTAATTATTTTGACAGGCAAACGAAAGTACGACTTGGAGATAAAAGGCAAGGATCTTGGATTTTTGACATATTCTGGTAAGGACTGGAACTGCCAATCATATGTTAAGCAGCTATCAGTTAAGCTAAATGGAAAACCTGGCCAAGGACTTTTTGAATGTGTCTATCAAAGCAACCAATTACGTCCATCTGCTGCCAAGGAATCCATGGTTGCCTTAGAAGAAATGACATGTAAGTGTTTAATGCACTTTTTCAATTGTGTTGGAAGTAGTTATTGCACGAATTCCACGCTATTCTTTTTAAGTTTGCAAAAATGGTTATGGTTTTGTAGATATGGGAATGTCTGACAACTTAGTGCTATCATATCGAGATGAGGAATGTAAATGCAGTAGAATTGTAGGAGGCAAAGGTGCATCCCTCGCTTTGATGGCAGGCATGTCTGGTAACAAATTGGTAAGCAAAACTTTCAAAATGTATTTAAAAAAGATATTTATCAAGGGAAAAAAAAGAAATCCGTAAAATATAATAGAGGTTATTAAATTAAAGTTTGTAGTACCAGACGCAGTTTGTGTCACCAACACTGCATTTATGCAACACTTAAGCGATCATCCTCATCTACGTGATGCCATCCATGGCATCGAAAAGTTAGCATGGTAAGTAAGCGAATTGCTATGTTACCATTTTATGTAACAACAATAAAAATCATGCCAATAAAATTCTTGTCAATAACAATCATTCCAGGAAAGTAAATGACGGTAATTTGCAGTCTGAATGTGACAGGTATATAAAATAGCCAAAGTTTTTATTTTAGTGTTTTTGGCACAGTTTTCAAAAATTAAATTGTATTTTAGTCTGGTTAGTTTGATAGCAACAACGGCATTGTCCACTTCTTTAATGGATGTGTTGAAGAGAAAACTTAGTGATGTATTTGGTGCAGATTACGAAAATCTTAGGTTTGCCGTACGTTCATCTGCAATAGGTTCGTAATAATTTGAAAATAAGAGCTATACAAATTGAATATAACGGTAAACATTCATTTGTATGCGTTTAAAATAAAAACAACAAATTTGTGTGTAATCATTTAGGTGAAGATGGAGACGAAATGTCTGCAGCTGGCCAAAATGAAACCTTTCTTGGAATTGAAAAGTTCAATGAAGTAAGTAAAATGAACTTTTTTTGGCGCTTAACATTAACTGAAATAAACATATCTGGAGCACAGAATTTTTTATGCAACCGGAACACATCTACCTATTGGAAAAAACACCATATTCATATTTAAAATAATGTTCTCATTTACCAGAAAAGCGACTCAAAAATTTAAATATTTACCCGTTTTATATGAAATTATTGTGATAATTTCAGATATGCATCGCCATTCAGAAGTGCTGGGCATCACAGTTCTCGTATCGGTCCATTGAATATAAAAGGTAATCATCAAGTGTGTTTATCACAATTTTGTTCAAATCTCGATTCGCAAATAAACTGCAAAACCTTAAAGAAACTTCTTAGTACCTCATAACGAATAGATACATTATATTTGTTTTTCAGAAAATTCTTAAAATATCCATAGTTATTTCCAACTTTTTTCGAAATGTCAAATGAATGTTTTCGCAAATTTCAACTTGTGATTCAATAGGCAAAACGGTCAAACATTTTCTGAAGGAATGGGGGTGGTCATCCAAAAAATGGTACCTGCTGATGCATCAGGAGTTTTATTTACCAAAGATCCGTTGACTGGAAGTATGTCGATTGCATCAAATTATGGCTTAGGAGAGGTGATGTCATTTAAGAAAAAGTTATCAGGTTTGGAATTTTTTTTACAAATTTGCATTAATATTTCTTATAATTACTTTTTTAATATGACAGAGTGTTGTGTCCGCATCAGTTGATCCAGATATGATAAATTTGCAGAGATCATGGGATAATAAGCTGAAAATAGCTGAAAAAACTATTGGAAACAAGACAGTCATGATAACCATGCATGGTAAAAGTCAAGGCGTCTCGTAATACAATTATTTATTTAATCAACATATCTGTTTATCAGTTCCAATAAATGATTAATTTTCAGATAAATTTGGAACGACTGAAAGTCAAGTTAAACAAAACGATGCCATACAATGCTCAATATCCGACGAGTTAGCAATTAAACTTGGAGAAATTGGTATATTTCTTGAAAATGCTTTTGGAAAACCGCGAGACATCGAATGGGCCGTCAAGGAAGATAAGATTTATATCTTGCAGGTCTAATATGAGTTGTTATAGCATTTTTTATAAATCACAAAGAAGCTGTGGAAAAAACTTGCTCGGGACTAAATGCATAATTTTGTGTTTGACAGTCACGCCCAATTATAATGGATGGTTTAATGACAGATTTTGAAATAATTCACGAATTTGACACTGCTATGAGGACAGATTCGGAACATTACACCACGGCTAATGTTGGGTGGGTAAAACAATTTTTGAAGTGTTTTTCATTAAACCTTTGCTGATTATATTTTGAAATCTTGAAATATGCAGTGAAGTAATGCCTGGAGCTCAGTCACCATTAACGTGGGCACCATTGCGAATTCAAATGCCATTTGTGCAAGTAAGTTCACGTCTTCTTTTAAATTATTTTATTGAAATTCGAAATGTACTTTTCATTTGCATTTGTTCATCTCGGTTCTACACCACGATCAATTCGTGTTACCTTTTCAGACCCACTTTACATGGAGAACAGTCGTCCATAGGTTTGATCCAACAATATCCGAAATGTTTGGCAATTTTTATGGTCATGTTATGTCAGATCGTTTGCAGGTTCGTGTTTTACAATTTACAACATAGGTTTTACCTGAGAATTGCGTTGAAAATTTATGGAAAACTTGTAAGACGTCTAAAAATGTCTCCAAAGTCCCATAAGTTCGCCATGCATAGGTAAGAATTTCCCATGTATAGCAAGAAACCAGAACGTGTTGCTTCGTTATAGATGAAGACTCTATCACTTTCTGAAGAAAAGAATTCCGTGGCTAAAGCCATGGAAGTCGCAGTTTACGGAAGAGTTCTCGATGATGATAGGGCGGTAAAAATGGCCCTGGAAAGATACGAAGTCAAACCTCCAGCATCAACTAAAAGGAAAATGGGACTATTGCTCTTCAAGGTATTAACGTTCAATTCTTGCAAAGCTATTCTCGCATCAATGAGAGAGATATCGTGTAAGACAATCATGTTTACGATTATGTTGTAGGCAATGTTTGGCTCGCAAAGTCAACTAAAGAGAATCACAAAGAAGTATAAAAATGACCGTGATCCAACACTGGGATGTACTTCAGCCAGACAGGCTTACGCCAATATTTCCAAAAAATTGTTTGACGTTTTTGAGGTAAGATACTTGGTTAAACGTGTTGAAAGTATGCAGAGACTGCAGATCGAGTATGCTGTTTAACATCGATTAACTGAGTTTAATAACTAGCATCCGTAGTTGACAAACTCTGGAACAAGACTGAGAAAATACAAACTAAAAGAGAACATTAGAACTCTAGCATGTGGATATGTCGTATTCCATTAAATAGAACTTCAGCACGTAGATGTTGTATTTCCAACAAAACGGAAAAGTATGGAATATGTTCGCATTGCAATGCTAAGTATTTAAATTTGACATTGCAGGTGATGTATTACCACGCTTTAGTTTCCTTGGCATCCTCCATTTGGAATTTGTTGACTTTAAATTTGCTTTCAAATGGCACTGGAGGTAAGATCCTAAATTTCTTACATTTTCAAGAATTTGGACAGCGCTAAGGTTTGTCATGAATGTAAAGCTTATTTTCGCTGATTTTTCAGAATTTGGTATGGAACAATACGCAGATTTTGCCCTTCTAGTGGGCAGTTGTAACGGTGCAGAGAGTGGAGATGTTCCGTTTAGTCTTCAGGCAAGCATGCAAGAAATAACTTTCAAGAACACCGCATTTCAATTTGAGTGTACGTTATTTCATTTCAAAGCATTTATTTGTAGGAATTGGCCAACGCAATTGCCAAGGAAATCAGCCCTGAAAAGTTTCGTGAAATGCCTCCGAAGGTACGAGAAATTAATTTAAATTGCATCAAACCAGATGCATGGTGTTGATCACAGTTGATTTAAGTTTGTACCATGCTGGTCAACACTTTTTTTTTACTCAGGCCGCGTACACGTGGCTGCAGGAAAGCACTACAGAAGCAGGCAAACTTTTTAAAAACTTTTTGGAAAGACATGGACATCGTGGTCTACAGGAGGTCAACGTTGTTCCTATTCATTTTTTATGCAATATCCTCAATGTCAAAGATTTCCAGCAATATAGTTGTTTTAAACTAGCAATAATTTGTTTTTAATTAACAGTTTGATTTAATTTGTACTTCTTGGGGAATGGATCCTACGGAGCTGATTAAAGTTTTGCAGGTAAATAAAACAATTTAGATCTTATCTGTAGCATTGTTGCAGTTTTAGATTCAATAAATACTAAAACCACATTTGCGTGTAAAATTAACTATGCGAAAATGATAGTAAAAATCATATTCATTATTTTGACAACAAATTTCAATATTTTTAGAATATGTTAAGATATCCTATGAAAGATAATAAGCAGAAGGATGATGTGAATATTATTGATCAAATCAGCACTCCTCTAAGTTCAACTAAGAAGTAAAGTATGTTTAGTCTTTGTGTTTTTAAAGGTTTGATTCACGTATAAAAATAAATATTTCAATTTCTTAGGCGAATGCTATCCATGGTCATGAAGCGTTGCAGGGCAGGTGTTTGTTACAGAGAGGAGTCAAAGGTCAGACAAAATGATTTTTTGAAAAATATTCATTTATTACAGCACATGCATTATTCCACATTATTGGCATAAAGGTCATAAACTAACAAACCATATAACGATTAAACTAGCATAACATTCTAGATTTATGTTTGAATCTCCAGATAACATGTGCACTTAAAAATGGACATTTTTGACAGAAATATATTCAAATTCGCGTTTTCATTCCAACTTTCAGTCCTCGGGCATTAAGTGTTACGATACTTTACGACTGGGTTACCGCAGTTTGGCTAAATTAATGATGCAAGAAGGACTACTTCCTGACCCCAGCTTAATTTTCTTTTTCACCCACGAGGAAATTGACCAGCTAATTTGGACTAGGTCACCAAAAATCATTAGACGGTAAATATTAGACGGTGAAATATTATTTATAATCGATTTAAACCCTGGTATATGTCAGCGTTTGCTCAATTGCTTTGTGTTGGATTGCATCAACTTAAATTGACTTAGAACTTTAATTACTTCTCTAATTTAGAGTAAAGCATAGAGCAAGACTTCATCCATACATGGACAGGCTAGCTTTCGAAGAAATGATAGAGGGTTATCCCATTCCAGTAAGTGACTCTTAATCTTAACTACATAAATCCAATATAATTTGAAGTCATTTTCCTGCAAATAGCTCTATTGGGTGTTACAAAATGTCTCGATCATCAATTAATTTTTTTATATTCCTTTCTTAATATGTATCGTGGGATTCTTCAAATCCATTAACAACACTGTATTTAACATTGAAATTTCAGATTGAAGAACAAGAGCATGTCTACACCGGAGAAAGTGTCGAAGTTAAAGGTGCGACACGTAAAAACATACTTATTAAGCATTTAATTAAGATCTAATTTATAATAAGTTTCCATTCTAGGTTATCCGGTGTCTCAAGGTAAAGTTGAAGGTCCAGCTAGGGTGGTGACATCGTTTTTAGAAGTGAATACCATTCAGGTAAGTGTCTAGATGGAGGTGTTTTTTTTTTAAAAAATCGATTACGGAAACTATGCTAAAAATTCGATGGGAGAGCAAACTTTAAAATTTGGCATTGAAATTGTTTCTAAAACAAGTTTATTTATTTTACAAATTCCTGTGTTCAGCCAGGTGAAATTCTCATCACAGTCGGCACTGACATCGGATGGAGTCCATATTTTCCCATTTTATCTGGTGTGGTGACAGAGCTGGGAGGATTGATATCACATGGTAATCATGAGAACTTTGTCTTATTGCTATAAAAAAATGTTTAAAAGTATCAAAGTCTCAAACAGATTACATTATAATCTTTAACATTTCAGGTGCTGTAGTTGCTAGGGAATTTGGATTACCGTGTATTGTTGGAGCCCGAAACGCCACACGCCTTTTTAAATCAGGTTTGTTTTATATTTAATCAGAGTTAAACTAGTTTTAGTTAGCGATTTGTAAGCGACATTGATCGATATTTTAATTCCTTTTAATTAAGGGGATATTGTGCTGTTGAATGCAACTACGGGAGTATTGACAAAAGTTGGATAATACTCGGATGTGTTTTAAGATCATGTACTAAGGGAACTGATGTGAAATTAATTACTGTGCCTTCTATTGGAGGAAAGTGAACCTATTCAAGAGATTGTAGTAACATGTAGATCCATGACAGCAAATATCACGCTTCTGTCAAAGTAGCAAATTTGTATCGATTATCTATGGAATGTTACATTTTTGTGCAAGTAGATTTTAAAATAACATACGGTACATGACAATATACATGTATAGCAACAGATACTTATATTTTTACGCATGTTTGACATACGAATATATTTGCGAATTAAATCTTCTGGAAGATTTCCACATTATTTGGATATTTTGAATTTTCATATTTTAGGAATCATTTGGAAACGTACATCATAATCGTATCGTTTTGTTCTCGATTTCCTTTAGCTAAAACAGTTTAAAACTTGATAAAAGCCAACAAGAAAATCTTAAAAATGCAAGCAGTACATATTTTAATTGCTGTAGTTTTTATTGCATTTTAATTTTCATCACAACATATCAAGTGAACGTGACACCATCGAATATATCAATATAACTTTCGAAATTAGTTGTCATAGGGGAGATTGTTGATGAAATTGTTGAACATCTTCAAGGACTGCGCCGGGCGATCAGTAGGCACCATATGCCCAGAACCCTGAAAAATCATTTAACAATTTTAGATGATTGCAAACATTTAAAATGGTTTTTTTTATAAATGTTGCGTTGCCTTACCAAAACAGTCATATAAGTGAGGTTGGCATAGTTTTTGACAAACCCTGCAGTCTGGTTTCCATAAGTCCATTTTCTGTATGGTTGCAAAAGCTAAAATTTTAAAACATGACATTAAGTGAAATGTCAGATTAGTTTTTACTCATGGCAAGTGGACATTTGTTGTAGCGATAAACTGCAATTGGTAGCATGGCGGACCACAGTCGCCACACTTTGGTACAAGCGCTCCTGCACATAGGATTAGCTGTTTTCGAACGCTTTCCCGTCATTTTGACTGCCAACGTCTCGGAAATGTAATACTGTACCTGCTGTCCTAAGCTTTCGGCAAACCACTCTCCTCCGAGGTAGTTGCACACGGTGTCGATGTCTCCGTGGTAAAGCAGTGCCCGAAGTCTCGGCAAAATGTACTGGTATTGGGCGGTCTGAGAAGAATAGTTCTCGAAATATCTCAAGACGTCGCTAAATGAATAAAACTGTCGTTATTTGAATGTTCGACAATGACGACCCATTAGCGATGGATTAGGAGAATGCTTACCTGCACATGGTCCACTGAAGAGCCGCATCAGCGACGTGGAGTGCTGCTCGCACCGCTGGCGAGTTTAGGTATGCGTCTTCGTCGGTCTCATCTGAACATGGGGCGGCAGAGCGCAAATTTCTCAGTCTTTCCAGTCGCTAAAAAGTAAAAATGTGGTCTGATTAGGCCATGAGCTGGATGAGGCTCGTTCATAAAGTAACATGTCAACCTACTTCCATGTTCTTGGTCTGAGGCAAGGGACGATTGACTCGAGCACGGTGTCGTCGCGCTCCGGATGGCGAGTCGCAGTAATCGTAAATTCCGTATGGATTTACTCCAGAAAGTTCGCTATTAAGGAGGGCTTCTTCAACCTTTGATTGAAGAAAAAGTTGATGTTGAAATCTTACATTGCTTTCCTTATTTTGGGACCTTTTCAAGATAAAAACTAGTCCACTAGCTATAGTCGAAAAACTCTTATTTGTAATCGGCAAAAAAATTGACGCCCTGAACCTTTGCAACTTACGGCAAGATCACATTCTGTGCTAAATGGATTGAAGAAATCGCAGGTGACGGGTGTTGTTGGATGGCAGCAATATGTTAGCAGTCTGGTAGTGATTCTAAATAATCAAAATGGCGGAAATTACAAAAAGTGATGACGACCACTTTTTAAAACCCAAAGTCAAAGTTTTGAAATGAATTTCTCAGTTTATCTTTTATAAACTTGTATAAAGATAAATTTCGGACAAACTGTATCCTACTTTATCTACTCATGTTTATGATAGTATATCATTATATTTATACATGTATATAATACAGCACACACGTTTTTTATACACGAAATCAAGCATTAATAATAAATATGCAACTTACGTGTAATCAAATAGTGCGTGAAAAGCATCAAATATAATTTCAGAGTTGAAATTCATCATGTCATCGTGAATTCCATTACCAACTGCAATTCCCTGTTGAAAATACAAATCAATTTCGTGAATTCCTAGGTAATTTATTTTCAATTATGGCGCCAAGTTAAATTGGGAAAAGGTTGCTCAACCTGTAAATTGAAGTCATTGGTGCCGTTGAGAATGAGGACGGTCAGTGTTGGAATGTAGACGCCGGCATAACTTTCTCCAGTGAGAAACAATGGATTCGCAGCATATTCGGGGAATTTGGCGTAGAAACTCTGTAGGGCGAGATAGTTGTCCGATGCCGTCTGGTCATCGCTGCTGGTGTAAGATCCATCGTCAGAATAAGAAAAGCCAACACCAGCTGGGGATTCCAAGAAGACGACGTTAGCAGCCTGGAAACCACAAAAATAGCATCAAAATATCATCCTCTTAAAAAGTTTCAGAATGCTTTAGTGGAGATCTTACCTGATTCCAGCTGTATGGATTGTAGCTTAACGTTTGTCCACCTTCATCTATGCGATAAGGTCCATTTTCGGTCATGAATCCGTCCAAAGAACTGCATCCTGGACCACCATTGAACCAAAAAACAGTTGGTGCAGTTGCAGGATCAACCGTTTCTGCTTCAACAAGCCTGTGTAATATAGTAGAAGTAATTTCATCTTCTTTGTGTGTGCAAAGTTTATTCTATTGGTGACTTTTAAAGTTCGTTTAGACGAAATTTCTAAAAACGAGATTTTACCAATAGAAAAGGTGTCTTCCTCCTGTAGTGTCCAAGTAGCCAGAGTATTGTTTAAATGATGGTGGACTTGGCAATCCTGGTAAATCTATGATTTCATCTTCAGCTGGAGCTGCATTTATCACACATGTCGTGATACATAACGACAGCAGGGTGAGAAGTAATTTCATCGCTATATGACAATTTTAAAAATGTAATTGCAACTAATACTAGTATATTATTTTGCAAAATTTCAATTTTGAGTTTTCTTACCGGATTATGATTTTTTTAACGAATTGATCTACTGAACTTGGAAAGCTACAACAGTAAACCACCACATTCACTTAAGTGGGAGTTATCAAGCTGTGATTATCGAAATATACCTTATACTAGTGCGTTATCGGATTTATAAATAATTATTTATCGGTCTTCGAATTAACAGTTATCATTCCCTTTGTATTTTGTCCATCCTTACAGATAAAGAATATTAAGGTTAAATCTAATTTTGAAAAAAAATCTATATAAGAGGACGCACAACAGGATGTAGAAATGAATTGCTATTTGTGCACTTTTATTTATACGTTTTAGAACATTTAAATATAATATTCTAAAGAAATGTAAATCAATAACGCAATATATTTCCCCCATTCATTGAACGGTAAATCACTATTTATTAAAGCAGTGTAACAAACCAGGAATGAATAATAATAATATGACTGGAAACAATTGCCTTTTAATCACAATTGAGCTTCTTAAAACGGAGCTTATAATCACAATAATCGATATTGGAACGAAATGCACGTGCGACGTTAAATTCGCACGTGCAGAACTATAGAACGCACGTACAGCACGATAGAACGCACGTGCAGGTTACAGCAGTGGGTAAAGTAGGTTAAGCTTTTTTTTGCTGAGATTTTCCTATCTGATTGATTCCGTATCAGAACCACATTTATGCCATTTCACAGCGAGGCTTATCATCAACGATCTAAACATATATGTACTTTGACAAAAGATGTCTACAGCTTGTGCTGAATTGTCGTAATTGCCTTGTAATTATCATATAGAGTGACTCAAAAATATTTAATGTTGAACATTTTACACATGGAGGGTCCCTTAGAAGACATTGAATTTGATCGGATAAATGCGGGATGGAACGCTTGCACTAAATTAGACCAAAGACAATGTTATCTTTTCTGATTAAATATGTTTTAGACGGATCAAGTATCGAGGAATTTAACTGATGAGCGTATTAATTGCTATTGTTAGCTAATTGTGTTAAATAGGTCATTAATACTGTCCAATTCGACATAAATTAGACTCAATATCATTTTTTGTATCTTTCTTTGTGGATTTGTCTTCTGTATTTATCGATATCAGGGGGATAAAATCAAAAACCTACACTGATATTTATATCGCATCAAGAAATAGTGAAAATCTCATGTCATTGCAAGATAATCGCATTTGTACTGAAGCAATATGTGGTGAAACAAAGGCAAAATAGTACAAGTGAAAATTGAAGGCGGGTGCAAAACTTTAAACAAATTAAAGATAAGTCAAGATAAAATTTCGCAGAATGTCATTTTCGTTTATTTAACCTATTAAAGGAATTGTTCTTGTTTAAAAATTTTTTTTTTAAAAGAATCTATACTTTATTTTATCCACGCAGTTGTTTTAAAAATGGTTATATCAGTACAAATTAGATTAGGGAGATTATAATAAATTTGTGATCAGATTTTTCCCTCTCCCACAAAGTGACCAATCATGCAACAGGAAAGTCGATCATAAAATAGTTTGTAACAAACGTATCATCCTTGGTCGTATCACCCCGACATTGCACAACCACAATCTGCAACCCAATACAATGAAATGCAAACTCAATACCTCAGCACGCGGTTCTTACACTACGCCAGAGAGAGAAGCGACCCTTTGTGTCTTGAGAGGATCACTTAAATATGGTCTGAGGACAATACCATTCACTTAGGACATGTCATCCCTTAATTAGCATACATCGAGCACAGGTTGCGACCTTGGTACCTTGACTCCAAAGTTTCCAAAGTATTGTACTGTGGAAATTCATTTTTTTAGATATCATTTTTCGTCATTTCTATAAAAGCCAATTAAGCCCTCCTTTCCAATAATTAATTTTTCAAACCACAAGAACCATTTAAAGGCGATTGACAAAATCTTTCAAATATGGCGGGCAAATATTAACGACGCTTCTGTATTCCATGTTCATAGCGCCATCTTCTGTTGTATATTCCATAGAGTCCTCTAGAGTCGTCTTTTAGGCTACGGAAGTTATCCGATATGCGATAATGGGTGACCGGGCAGCTTCGACTAGGCCATCTTCGACTAGTGCAATCTTCGAACATAGTATCCCAGAATGCATAGCGGC
>JAUJYV010001047.1:0-22760 GCA_033995625.1 Ophyiulus pilosus
TCACACTCGCAGAATGTTGATAACTGCCCTTAACAAATCTGGCTGCCCTACGCTGGACCATCTCTATATCCTGAATACGAACCATCCCGTGAGTGTTCCAAACAGGCGCACAATATTCCAACATAGAGCGAACCAGAGTTGTGTAGCCAGTTTCCTTTACATTTTCTGCACATTCTCGAAATACGCGTTGAATGAATCTTAAGGCGTTGGTTCGCTGCACCAACAATTTTGTGAAATGGTTATTGAAATGACCCAATGGCATCCTCTGCCCTGACCTGCTAAGTTGTGGGTATCATATTGAAAAGCCATAGTACATAAGTGTGTGCTGGAACCAATATTTTGATATTTCACTTTTCCTTAACTGCTGTACAGTTATTCTGTTGGTGCTAGAATTATACAACAGAGCTCACGTAAGTCGTATAATGGTGCAATTAGGATCAGTAGCTACCCCAGACAGAAGCTGAAATGTAATTTAAGGGTATTCTATTTGCAAAAAATTAATCCGCTGACATTTTTTCTTCTCTTTTTTTCTGCAGGTCACGAAGATCATTACAACAGACCGGGAGGAGCATTTGCTCAACCGATAAGAACACTTATTCCCAGCCAACATCCACAGGGCGGCATCGTCCATGAAATGAATAAGGCCCCTTTTGCTCCCCAGCAGGGGTTGCCAGGAACGAATCCTGGGCAACAGGCCATGCACTCCGGCGGGCCTACTAGCATGGTGTATCATCCGCCGCCGCCCCAGGTGCAAACGAGACAGCAAAATAGCGTGCAGTCTGGCACACCACCAACCCAACACGCGGTAAGTAGTCACTGTAACATTCAACTCTTATGGACCCGTAAACTCATGTTGAGGGATGACACCGTTCTTGCTATTGCATGAAACTTTAAACACCCGTTTGATGCGGGAATATTTCGATGTGAAATGAAACAAAACTTTCTCTATCGTTATCGAGCGATTAACTTCCGAAAATCATTTTTCAAAATTTCTAAACACCCGAGACGAGGTGGAACATTTAAATAATACATGTGGGGATGTTTGGGAAAACAATATTGCGGATATTGATCGTGAGAGTAAGGTCTTTAAGGGTGTCTAGTGGTCTTGGAAAGTCTGTTAATCAGGGAAATGTTCTCTAGAAAAATATCGCTCTTTTACTGACTTGTTTTTTCTTTGTCACCCTTTTTAGCAAGCGTATTACCACCAGCAACGGCAACAGGCTCCGCCACGCCAAATGCAAGCGATGCAGCCTCAGGGACAAACCATGAACATGATGAGCAATCCTAACGCAGGCAACCAGCAAGCATTCTATCAAAATCGACAGGCCATGTATATTCAGCCGCAGCATGTCCCGGCTCAGCACTTCGTGTATCCTCATGCGCAGATAGCAGCAGCAGCAGGCCCAGTTGAGTTCAATCCTTCTTCTGACGCCCTCTCTGTACCCCTTCTTCAGCCGCACCCTTCATCACGATTTCCCATCGAGAACGGAGACTTTGGTTCCACGGGAATGGTGTGTTTCTAATAGCATATGGCCAGGCAGAAAAAAAAATCCTCATACTTTTAGTCTTATCCATAAATAATCCTTCCAATATGTATATATGCATTATATATCACATGGAACTACTGGTCGTTTTTGAGCGGCACACTCAGCCATCGAGGTTTTAGTTTTAAGCGTCCTCTCGGCATTCTCTTGAAATTTTACGTTATTAGTACTTTTAACTAATCGCACTCGATGCACTTTGCATTTTTTGGGGGGGTTTGTACATCATATTGCTCCAGCTTTAACGGCTTGCTTGTTACGAGGTTAATCTGTATCCGACATTAATTACCGTATTTTACGGACTATAAGACACACTTTTTCTTCAAAATTGCCTCCAAAATTCAGGTGCGTCTTATACTCATAAGGTTTTCAATGATGCGGACTATAAAAAATTGCTTAAAAATTAAGGTGCGTCTTATAGTCCGTAAAATACGATAAACGTTTAAGATCAATGTACACGTAACAATTAACCTCCGGAGCATAAGGTTAATCTGCTTTTCAGTGATGTAGTCAATAGGGGCACTCAAACAGACACCAAAAAATTAGCAGATGCATGCATTTAGTTGGTCCCAGCACATGTGCTGACCTCCTTTTGAAATGGCTCCTTCTAATTGGCTGGACCTACTGCGATGGGCCTTGTAGAAGTGCTGTGGAAAAAAGGAGGTTTTTACTGCAAGAGCAACTTGCAGTTAAGGATTTGAACTAGAAACGCCTAAGTGTGAAAGCCCTTTGAGCACGTCACAAAAGACACTCAACTTGTGGACCTTGGCAGAGCTGCTTTAATCTAATGCGCATGCGCGCCATATGCGGGCCAAATGCAGATAGCCCAACTGCCCAAGTGAAAAGTCAGTTTGAGTACCCCTATTGTAAAACTGTCGGATAAAAAATTCAAAATTGGAAAAAAAAATTATTAATTTGAGGACAGAGCTTAGTGTGCCGGATACCTCAAAAGGCCCGTTCGTGCATTAGAAGTGTGTGCTGTGGGAAGGGTTTGACAGTTTGTGCTTTTTTTTTTTTTGTTTGTTTCTGTGTGTGTCTTGAATGACTGGTGAGCTGAATCGATCACAACCCTCTGTGACCCTCTTAATTTGTAGTGAAAATTGGCCCCTAGTCCTCATGTTGCCGCTTATTATGCAATTTTTTTGTTTGTTTCGGCTTTATGGCCGTTCTCACTTAAAAAATAATATGACTAATCAAATTGTTTTCTATCATATTTTAGCATTATGCTAGGTATCCACAGACAGGATACCAATCGCAAAACCAGCCACTTCTTTTCGCCCAGCCGCAGTCTCAATATCAAAATAGTAAGTTTTTCTCGGCCGTTCGTTTTTCCCGTACGAAGCTATCGGAATTTGCATCCGTCGAATTGGCTGCATTGCTTTTGGCACTCGCGCATAATAATTTTTTGTATTACAGTTAACTACTATTCGCAAGTGATGCACATGCAACAACAAAACCGACCAAATGCCATTCCGCAACAGATGAACATCCAGACTCAGCAGCAGCCGCTGCCAGTGCGCGAAAAGAAAATTATAAGCATCACCGATCCAGTCACGAAAAAGGACATCACTGAAGATATTTTGTCCAATAACAAGGATAGGGCAGGTGCTCTTTATGGAGCGGATGCAGCAAGTGCTAGAGGCACTCCACCTCCAGCTGTAAGTTTTAGTGTATCGAATTGTTGTGCACTTGTACCCGTACCTTGTTATTTCACACGCACCGCACCGCATCCAGCATTTTCTCTTCCATATTCTTCAAATCCCCCCGTCACGTTTCTACACTGATTAGCAGCAGCAGGGATTTTCCCATCAGTTTCTGTTGACGGTACAAAGTTGCCAACTGCTTTAATTAAACCTTTCCTCACAAAAAAATATAACAAAACAAACTTGGGTGGGTACTTTGTAAGTTGAGTAGAGACAGTACGAATGAAAAATAATCAAAATCACAGAAAATTAAGCTTAGGTCAGTGTCATGGTAACCCCACTCATTTCTGATCTTCGACAAAAGGTAACCTAGACAACGACGAGGTTTACGCAAATGTTTGACATTCACATAAATAATAGTCGAGGCGTTAACAGGTCTATTAAGCGATGGGTGAAGTTAAAAAACTTTAGGATTCAGAACGGTACTCACGGATTTCATATTTGTGATGACTGTTTGTTCCGCTTAATGTGATTGCGCGTCAACCAGGTGTTTGGAGTGCGTCATTAGTGGGGTTATTGTAATAAAATGATTTTTAAGGGAATCCGATTATTCTTTAGTTATACGGGAACCCCGATTAACCGAATCACATGTAATTGATGTGCATATTGGCCTTAAGACAAACACGTGTAATTGTACAAGGTAAGACCGGAAAGTTCGGTGAATGATCCAAGTGTGGAAATTTGACGCAAACGAGAAACGTGTCTGCATGCAAATTGAGCGTTGACATGTAAGCTGAACGTGTAACGACACGAATTGACGAGGTCTGCTGACAACTGCTAAATGACCCAGAAGCTTCACGAAATGGCTGCGCATGTCACACATTCTTTTAGCTTGTATGTCAAATCTCAATTTGCATGCCGACACGTTTCTCGTTTGTGTCAAATTTCCACACTTGGACCATTCACCGAACTCTACGGTCTTACCTTGTATACGAAAAATGCGCAAATGTGCATTTAGAATACACGAAACACGTGAAATATGAAATGGCCTCGACCATGCGTTATTTGTTCCGATCTATGATTGGCTCACAATAATTTGGATATTCGTGCTGCCCTCTTGAAGCTTTTTGAATTTCCATATACAGTGGAACCTCGCATAACGAGCATAATTCGTTCCGGAGTCTTACTCGTAATACAACAATTTTTACATATTAATTGATGTAAAGTACGATAATGTGTCCCATGCGAAAAAAAATACTCAAAAAAGCGTTATGTGTAACATTTATTAAAAGAAAAATGCAAAATTGTTAAGGAGCGTGTTTCATCTCATCTTTACTAGAAAACAGTCTAGAGACATTTGTTTTTGCCGACGCTTCAAAATTTTGAATAAATTTGTAAGGGATTCATTCCCCTATCCACGTCAATCGTTAAGCGAGTCATTTTTTTACAATTTATATTGCTCGTTATGCGAATTACTTGTTTTGCGAGGTGCTCGTTAAGCGAGGTTCCACTGTAGGGCCTATTCTTAGACTTCAGACATACAAGCCAGGGATGGTGTAAATTTAGTAAAATCTGCATCCAATTCTCCACTTTGCCAAATACCCACTTAGGCCTTTGTCCTTTGAGTAAAAGTCCAGTAACCTGTGACTGTACTTAAGCAAGTCACAGCGTTCTTGACTTCACGTGTCCTTATATGGTCATACACACGTACACCCAATTTGCGGTCTAGACACGGGTCCTGTATAGAAAGTTAATTTGTAGGATGTATTATAATGCGAGCGTTCGGGATTAGGTGACTGGGATAACAAAAAGCGAATGACGACGTTTTCCGTGATCACATTAAGCAGTCTCGAGTAAGTGGCCCCGAGAAGCACATGTGTTATTGTGATTGTCGTGGCGCTCGTAGATTCGGCTGATCTTGTGGAAAACGCGTGTTGTTACACGATTATATGTTTTCCTCATTTTTACAGGCTGGTGTGATGGTTAGCGAACAAAATGACATACCGGCCTTATTTGCTCGTCAGGTGGCCATGGTGTTAGCTGGGGATCCAAAGAACGAGGAAGATGCTGCGGCCAACGCTGCTGGAGCGATTCCCAGACATCAACGTGACCTGCACACCGCCAACGCCAAGACCGTGGAAGAAGAAGCCGCTGCCATGCAGCCATCCGCATCTCCAGAATCTGCTCTTGGTGCTTTGAATTTGAACGGAGACATCGTGGACCAGTGCGAAGCTTCTGCAGGGATCGTGGTGGTGCCTGAAGATGACGTGGAGATGGAGGAGCCAATCGACGATGCGTTACCGCATGCCGAAGCCACCATCGACATCCGCGATTCCGTGATCAATGCCGATGCTGCTGTGTTTGAGCCTCAAGTGCCCGCAGAAGCGGCCCCGCTGCCGCAGAGTACTGTCGTCGTCGTTGAAGCGAAGGAAGTCGAAAACGACGTCGTTGTCCCCCACACAGTTCTACCTCCAAGCGTACCGCTGCCCGTTCAACCGATGCCCGTGCGGCTCAGTTCCGACATCGTGATGCACAAGCCACCTCAGTCGTTGCCTCCCTTTCCTCCGCAGAAGGCACCCGAAGCCGCCGTGGCGCCTCAACCGCAACCGCAGCCCCTGCCGCAGAGGACGGTGCTAAACGATGGCGGCAGTGGCCTGCAGTTTGGTTCCATCGATGCGATTCCAGCCCCTGAAAAACCTGCCCATGGGATGACACCCCCCGGCTCGACGGCAGTAATCCAGATTTTACCAGACCAACCTCATGTCGCCACCATTCCGCCTGCAGCCCTGTATCCGGCGCTGCCCAAGCCTGCAACCGTGCATCCGTCGCCGCCAAAGCCTGCGGCACCGGCCGTCCAACAGCCACAGCCACCAACATCCCCTGTTGCAGCTCCTCAAGGACAGCCGCAGCAGTCTACGTCCAGACAGGTCCAGCAACCAGCGCAAGCTTCACCTCCGCAGTTACCGCGACAGAATGGAGAGGTGGCGGAGTTGCCGAACTCGGCGGTGGATGGGATCGACTCCGATGGTGAGTGTAAATACAATTTTGTTACTCTTTAATTTTAGTGATTGTACGTCCATGTTGGGAGGGGTCCCTCTTACTGACATCTAAACGGTGGATCAAGCCCAGGGGTGTCCAACCTTTTCTAACTGCGGGTGTCTTTTGATCCGTGGCTGTAGGTCCTTGTCATGAGCAGATAGTGCTATATTGCGGGATAGTCACTCAAAATGTGGCCTGATCGTAGTTTTACGACTGCAAAGTTGTTCTGTCGTCCAAAAACTAAACTTCTGGTTTGTCGGGATAATGGCGATGACTACTGATTGGACATTAGGTCCCTCTTGTGGACATCTAGATTAGGTGGAGTTGGAAGGAGGCTAGTGTAGATATTTGGTCCTTTTCTAGCTTGTGGGATAGTACCTCCAAGTAGGGGAAGGACCTTTGTAATCAGAAAGCTACTTTCATCTGCATGGAAACCTGGCTCAATGGCTAAACTATCTTTGGGGCCTTGGATACCGAATTGGTCGGTGTTTTTTTACCGAGTTAAGGACAAGGTGATCTGGTCACCCCTCTTATCGACTTTTTTATGTTAAGAGTACGAACGATACTGTCAAGTGGTTGACAACGTCATCTAAGGATGGAAATCTCGTCGTGTCGACGGTTTTCCCTGAAGGCCAACCTATACTTGATTTTTAGTAATCTACTTGAAATCTAAAAATATATATCGTATACGGATTTGGCCGTCCGTTGGCTTGCGAGGACTATGCACACTGAGACGCCCGATTGCCTTGACCTTAGTCAAAGAGGCCTCAGGAGAGACAAAGATGCATGAAATCAAAAATGGAAAGACGTTAATGTTGGTAATAACAGTTGTCCTCAGGATGCGATTTGAACAGTAGGGCAAACCGGTGATAAAATACGTAGCTTTTTATTGTATGTACTCTGTGTACAGTGGAATCCCGATTATTCGATTTAATGTGGACCGAGCCCACAAACGAATTTTTGATTTTTATATATTACGTACTGTTCTATATATTAAACTACTTTTAAATATCCCTTTCAAATAGCCAGTTTATACAGTTGTCCGGTCACAATTCCACACAAGTTGCACGTGGGGCTTGGAAAATATGTGCATTTATCCGGTCTGTGCAATTAAGGGGGTTCGACTGTGCTTTTAAATTTCCCTCCCTTCATGCACTTGGTTAGGATTGTTTTTTGGTTTTCGCGTGTATTTATTATTAGGACTAGGATAATTTGGTATTGGCTTTATATACTTTTCTAAATATTTAAATAACTTTTAAATTTCCCTTCCTTCATGCACGTGGCAATCTGATAGAATGTTTTTACCTGGTTAGGATTAGTTTTTGATTTGCGCGTATGGTTATTATTAGGGCTAGGATAATTTGGTATTGGCTTTATATATGTGCATTTATCCGGTCTGTGCAATTAAGGGGGTTCGACTGTGCTTTTAAATTTCCCTCAGTTCTTGCACGTGAGAATCTGATAGACAGTTTACCTGGTTAGGATTGGTTTTTGGTTTGCGCGTGTATTTATTATTAAGGTTAGGATAATTTGGTATTGGCTTTAAATACTTTTCCAAATACTTAAAATGCTTTTAATTTTCCCTCCCTTCATGCACGAGACAATCTGATAGAAAGTTTTTACATGGTTAGGATTGTTTTTTGATTTCACGTATATTTATTATTAGGGCTAGGATAATTTGGTATTGGCTTTAAATACTTTTCCAAATACTTAAATGCTTTTAATTTTCCCTCCCTTCATGCACGTGGCAATCTGATAGAAAGTTTACCTGGTTAGGATTGGTTTTTGGTTTGCGCGTGTATTTATTATTAAGACTAGGATAATTTGGTATTGACTTTAAATACTTTTCCAAATACTTAAAATGCTTTTAAATTTCCCTCCCTTCATGCACGTGACAATCTGATAGAAAGTTTTTACCTGGTTAGGATTGGTTTTTGTTTTGAGCGTGTATTTATTATTAAGGTTAGGATAATTTGGTATTGGCTTTAAATACTTTTCTAAATACTTAAATGCTTTTAAATTTCCCTAATTTTATGCACGCGACAAGTTTTTACCTGGTTAGGATTGGTTTTTGGTCTGCTCGTGTATTTATTATTAGGGCTAGGATAATTTGGTATTGGCTTTATATACTTTTCCAAATACTTAAATGCTTTTAAATTTCCCGTGGCCAGTTTTTACCTGGTTAGGATTGGGTTTTGGCTTTACTTATATTTATTATACATAGGGCTGTTGTAATTATTGGCTTTAATTACTATTTTAATTACTTTTTAAATTTTCCTCCCTTTACTCACGTGACAATCTGATTTTAGGGTTTTGTCTAGTTGGGTTTAGTTTTTGGAACGGCGCTCTTATCAAGCGCCTTTCGTTCGCTTATATTATATTAGAATTCTGCATTTTAAGATTCTCGGTCCTCTCCCTCCTTTTTATTATTATTTATCATTTCCTCGAGTGTGCCGGTTTTTTTTTCTCGTAACATCAGATCTCCACCCAGTAAACCCTTGAATTTTGATTCGTGCCCTCTGCCACTTTACCCCCATTTCGCGTCCCCATGAACGTGACGTCGAGGACTAGTCCAATCGGGCGGTGCACCGAAATCTTCGTTCCTTCTCTTTTCCTGCCTGCCATTTTGCCCGTCTCGTTGCGGAAAGTTTTATTATTCTTATTCGCGCACTGGAATACGTTTTAGTAGTTTCCTGGAACACATATTTTATAGTGTCTCGCTTGCCAAGGATACAAAATTATCGCCCTTCGTATAATAGTTTATAGTTTATAATAATGGCCAACTTTTAGTGATTAGAACGTGCTGCAACCATGGGTAAGTTGCGTTCGATTTTTTGGTGTTAACTTCAATAGTTTTTTTTAATTAAAATTTAGCCTTGTCTGCTGCTAAATTTATCGGATTTTCGCGTGTGACGACCGCTATTTTCGAATTGATTTGTTCGCTGTGTTTAGCTCGTACCAAAACGAAGAGTTTTAAGCCTAACTTGTTCGAAAAGTGGAATAGGGTGGACTGTATAGTAGAGAGTTTGAGCCAGCCAACGGTAACGATAACGAGGCGGACTGGAATGTCAAGGACTACCCTATGCGAAGCATGACATTCCGGACTTCCCGCGCTGCTGTTTCTCGTTAACGTTATCGTTTCGTTAGCGTTGGATGGCTCAAACTCGCTAGTGCCGGTTGCAAATGGACCTAAACTAGTGATTATAGCCGATTATGTACGGGTGAAACCATATCACAGCGGTGTTGGGATGGTTTGTTACGACATGCATAACGTAGTGCTTGCAATCCCTGGGGGGTTTTGGTTGGTTCCCGACCCCACACTTTTTACTACGTCATATGCTTACGTCTTCAAAGGGTTTTTGTACGATGCCACCGTCTTAGGAATAATAGGTGTCACGCCATGTGTTTTTGCCAAGTAGGGGTACTTTGTGTCGTGCTGAATAACGGGGCGGACTTTCAACCCCGCATCTAGGTCCGCTTTCGAGCTGTGCAAAGGGCAGTTTCGAGGGTCGTGCCCCAAATTATGCAACGTTACCTCCCAGCAGAGGCCGTTCAACTGCGGCGACGTGTAAATGCGTCGCCAAGGTCAAATTCCGGCGCATTTAAATTGGAAATTTTTCCTCCCGTCTCCTGAGAACGGCTTGAACACGTGTTTGGGAGTGCTCTCCGTTTCGACTTTATTCCTCTCCAACTGAGGGTCGAAAGTTGGCCAGTGCACGTCAGTGTGCCATTCTGCGGGGTTTCCCCTACTCGTCTGCATGGGTACAAGACGTATTGTGCCGGCAGTAGTAGGGTCCTTTATAAAGTGATCTCTACTTCAAACGGGGCACGTGCCCTTTTTATATCAGCCAGGATTTTCCATGAACATCGCATGGGGCGAACTTTAATGCTGACCTTTCCACAGTTGTTATTTGAGACTTAGTTAATCCAAAGAGAAAATGAGGTGGCTAATAATAGAGAGTTTGAGCAATCCAACGTTAACGAGATAAAGCGTGGGAAGCCCGGAATGACATTGGAATGAACGCATAGGGTAGTCCTTGACATTCCGGACAGTCGTAGCTGTTTCTCGTTGTCGGTACCGTAATCAGGGTACCCCAAGACCTGGAAAACCTGGAATAGTCAGGGAAATTGGAAATGACCTGGAAAAGTCAGGGGAAAATGTATTATTTGGGATAAGTCAGGGAAATTGAATACATTAAATATTATTGAACTTTTCAACAGTGAATTTGCTCGACTTTGGACACCATATGGTCAGAATGATGTTTGATCTATTTCGGCCCTTTCTGGATGTGTTATCTATAATATCTGCCCCTTTTTCAACTTTGAGATTAGGGCCGTGAGAAGTGGAAAAAATTATTTGTGGGGGTACCCTGTTTGTGGGGGTACCCTGGACTAGTTGTTTCGTTAACGTTGGATGGCTCAAACTCTCTATCTCTCCTCCAATAGCAGACTTTAACATCGGCGACACCGGCTTTTAGCAACATGGCTGTCTTAGTTAACAATAAGGTCAACAAGTTACACACTCGGTCAGCTTAACATCTATAGAAGTGTTGAATTTCCCTTTTTATCGGCATTGGGCTATCGGTTGCTAATATAAATAAAACTTGTCATTTTCGTTAGGGATTATGGATAAAAACTCATTCCCTAAAAGCACTTAGTTATTTCTAAATGTAACAAGTTTTAAATGTAGCATTCCTTGCTTCGGCATATTTCATGGGTAGTTTAAAATTCTGCGGTTTTACAGTTACAAGTGTATCGAGGAACATTTATTGTCAGGCCACCCTTTCGATTCATTTCTGCGCCCTGTAGAAACGTCCAGAAGCTTCTTTTCCATGCTTCGGACCTCGTGGCAAGTAAGACTGGTTTCTCATTAGTCGTTTTTCCACGTTGCCAGTCGGCGCTACTGTCTTTGGTGGCTCTTGAATGCGTGGGGGATCTAGACTAGTTTGTCGAGCAGCAAGAGCATTTTGGAAAAGGAAAAAAAAGCCATTGCCAAAATCTCGCATTTTCGTTTTGCAGCGCTCATTCGCTGACTCAGGTTTCAATAATGCCGAACCGAAAATAGCACGACTGAGACTGGCGCTTCCTTCCATCGTCAGTCCATTCAGGTTTGGCTGGTTTGTTGCTTGCACCACTACTGCTGGTTGTGGGGAGTTTTCTCTCTCTGCGCAGTTTTGCCAACCCAGATTGGTGCCAAGGAGAATCCGATGGATCTGAGGTGGTGAAACCGGCAGAGCAGTTACTTTGTGGAGTTTTCTGGAAGTTTTCTTCGGCACTCCCGAGAACTAGGTGCTGCTTCGTTCTGCTGGGGAAAGTGGCAACGAGAATAGCCTCGCCAATGGACGACCCTTGCGTGAATCGCACTCCCCGAGAGATTCACAGGAGTCAGAAATGTAGGCGGCATCGCTTCGATTCTTCCCACGGTGAGTTTTATTTCCGTCTTGCTTTAAAAGGAGTTCACGCCAGGAATGCGGCTGGCTGACTGACTGGCTTGGCTTCGGCTGTCGTCGTTTGCTGCCTGCCTGGTTTCGTTTTCCTCGAAAACCAGTTGCCGAAACGGCTGCCAGGTTGATGCCCCTGGTTTTTTTTTTTTTCCAGACTTCTTAGTTCTTACACTCTTGCTTGAAAGTGACATTCGATGGCCGTAGTCATTCAATTCAAATTTCTGTACCCTGTGGTATGCAAGATGCCTTATTTGGTAGTGGTAGTCTTCCAACTATTTGGCCATGATCAAAAATGACTGGCTGTTGAGTCTAGGTTTAAGCTGATGTTGTTCTTGTTGTTGTTTGTTCTGTCGTTTTCGTCATTTGGTGATGCTAAAATCTTACCTGCACTCGATTCAGTTTCGGTACCGTACAGTCTGCTGGCATATTTGGTAGGGGTAGTTGTCTAACTAACTGCGTGTGGCCCTAATCAAAAATGGTTGGCTGCTTTGGTCCAGATTCTCGTCATTTGGCGACCTTTCTTTACTCAAATATCTTGCCCTGATTAAAGATTGTTGGCTTTTTGGACCCATTTTTGCATTGATGATGTGGATTTGATGGTCTGCCTCTGGTTCCCTTGAAATTTATAGTTTTTTTGATTGTCTGTAAAGATAAAATTCATAATTTTGGGGATGGAATAACAGTCTGGGATTAGTTTTAGGATAGGATAGTTTAGTTTTGCAATAAAGCTTCTCGTTGCATTATTTCAATAGTTGGATTCCAGCGATTTAATTGAAGGGTTTGCACTTAAACATTCCAGCTCACACTGCAATGATTTGAGATGTAAATATTAGAGGTTGAGCAATCCAACGTTAACGGTAACGACAACGAGAAACAGCGCTGGCAGTCCGGAATGTCAAGGAATGTCACCCTATGCGAAGCAATGCCATTCCGGGCTTCCTGCGCTGTTTCTCGTTAACGTTGGATTGCTCAAACTCTATTAAACCGTTACTTCACACTTAAATGTAACAGTGGAGTAATTTTCGCCTTTCTGTTAATAAAAAAAGCGATTTATTTTTTAGTAGAAATTCCATGACGTTGGGAATTTCCGACGTAACACCTATGACGTTTTCCGACGTTTCTAGAAGTGTCTCCCCCGAAAACGGTATTTTGCCCAGGGGTGCGACAGCGGCGACGCTGGGCTTTTTCGTGGCGTGAATTGGCTCGGTTTAGTTTTTTAGGCTAGCTAGGCCTAGTTTCGAGAAGAAGAAGAAGAAGAAAAAAGTTAAGGCCGGAGTGATGTATGAAGGATGCTGGTGCCGAGTGCGAGAGTGGGTTTATTTATGGTAAATCGGATTGAAGCCAGCCAGCCCGCCCTCCCTCGTCTTTTAATTCTTCTCAACTGGGGTTCTCAAAAGGTTTTCAGTCTTTGTACTCCATTGACACACATTTGGTTTCTATTCGAGAAAAGTATTGCCTTCGTGTACTGCAGTACTGCAGTTGTCAGCGAAAACGCTGAAAACGGACACGGTATCGGATTCTGGTCGATGGCAACTGGTTTCAAGTTGCATAAATTACGTACGGCTGATCAAGGTTCTTTAGATATTAAACTGAAAACCGGGTTCTCTATCGTTTTGCTAGTACTCGATGTGGCACTCGCTCGCACAAGATTCACGTTTGAACAAAAACGGTACACTCGCAGAACTGGTTTCTTTATTCAAACTCGAAGGAATTCAGAGAAGTTTTGGCGTTTGTCAGTCGGTACGACGAGTAAAGGTTGTATCCTCTTCACGATAACTTTGAATGCCGAACGTACTTTGAATGGTTCGCGTTGTTTTTTTTAAAAAATATTAACAATAAATCTAAGCAGCGATCGAATGAATCTAAATTTGGGGGGAAATCTCGATAGTCCGATGTGTGCGCACGCATTAATGTGGCACCGATCGAAAAACGCAAGTTCAAAGTATTAGTATTAGGTTTTAAAAATAATTCCCCTGGTGATTACGCGTTTTGCCCGGCCCGCAAAGTGAAATTGAGCGGTTTCGTTTCTATCCTGTTATGGGTCCCAAGTCCACGTTTTGTGCGAAATTATGCGGTTAAAGTGGTAATCGGTCGTGGCGGTACGGGTCCTTGAAAATGTAAGAGATGGGCCTTTGAAATGTGCGTGTAAATTTACTGAACGCCCTTACCGATATTGAATATGTTGGTAAAATACTTTTTCTCACATTATGTCGTGGCTGTTTTTTTTTAGGTCGAATGATGGTGAAGTTTGTGGATGCGGAATGAAATTAATTAAATTTTGTTTTTCTTGTACAGCTAAAGACCCTAAAAAACAGAAAGGCAAGCGAAAGCCCAAAGATACGAACAGAAAAGGCGATACCAAAGAAGGCGGGGAAATGGATGCATTTTTGGACAAAGATGAGGTGAGCTTTTTTGTCTTTTTCTTTCGGAATTTTGCTTATCCGATTCGATCGTTGGCCTGCTGCAGTTAGCTGATCGCATTCTTTTTTTTTTTTTTTGCTTTGCATCGTAGTCCACTTTGCCTCTGCCTCCGGTGACCGCTGCCGTGGTGTCGGTAGTACCTCCGGACCGTCCAGTGGAACGCGAGGTGGAGATTGAAACGGAAAACAACGTAGCCGAGGAAGTAATCGACGAGGAGGAGAAGAGGAAGGTTGCCGAGAAGAACGAGGAGAACGCCAAAGTCAGCAACCAGGTGCCGCCGGAGCAGGACGAGAACTTGCCGGTCCTCGAGGAACCGGAAGTCCCTGGCAAATTTACGCTGAAATTCAACTACCTTCCCAATCAGTGGAGCCCGTTGAATCCAGAAGGAAAGATGCAGTACGACCGCGCTTTCTTGTTGGAATTGCAACAGCAGCCCATGTCCCAGAAGAGGCCGGAGGGGCTGCCCAATTTGGAAGTTATCAGGGATAGCAACGTAAGTTATGTTTTGTGTCGAACAACTGTGAAACATTCAAAATTGTAAAATTAAAAATACGCTATTTTGTCATACTTTAGGGCGGAAAGCCACGTTGTAATTATGATTCCCGCGGTGGCATGGCCAGCAAGCCGATGGGCAACTCGAACATGGGCGGCGGCCATGACTTTACACCTGTTTTTGCCGGTGGTGGCAGCAGCAGCTCGACATCTAGGGTAAGTTGTTTTTTTTTTTTTGTTTTTTTTTGACTGAAGAGACATTCGTTTGGGTCATGAGAGTAGCACGCTGACCTTGTTTTCTTGTCTTTAGACGCAGGTCAGAGGCAGACCGAGCCAACAGGGCAACCGTAATAAAGAGCAGCAGCTAATGCAACAGAGGAAAGTGTTGAGCTTGTCGATTGGCAAGGACATACAATTGCACGTGTCCACCGATGCGTGGAAACCGGCGTACAAATTGTCCAACACTGTGGATCCCGAACAGGAAAAGACGGACGTAAGTAGACTCTCGATTCTGTCGAATTTGCAAAGAGCTCTCGTAGCAACCGGTTGTATTTAACTTTGTTTTTACCATTGCAGAAATTGTTCCGAAAAGTGAGATCTATGCTGAACAAGCTGACGCCGCAGAACTTTGAAACGTTGATGGAACAAATCCTGAATTTTGAAATCGACAACGAGCAGCGGCTGGCGGGAGTTATCGATCTGTTCTTTGAAAAGGTAACGTACTAGCTTCTATTAGCTGTCTTCGAAAATTGTCGATCCGTGGAAACTAATTTGCTTTTTTTCTCGTTCCGACGCAAACGCAGGCCATTGACGAGCCCAGTTTCAGCGGGGCTTACGCCGAGATGTGCAAGAGACTGCTGAACCTAAAAGTTGCGTCGTCGAAGAGCGGTGAAAACGTCAACTTCAAAAAGCTGATAATCACCAAATGCCAGAAGGAGTTCGAGAAAGATGGCGACGACTTCCGGAGGCGAGACAAGAGGGTCAAGGAAATTGCCACTTCAGAAACCGTAAGTGGCGGGTGTTGCCGTTTTTTGGTGGATGGTCTCGTCTACGGCGGACTAATAGACGGATATTTCTCGTTTCTTAGGAGGAGCAAAGGCTTGAATTGACCATGGAGATGGAAGAAGCGGAAAAGAAGTCAAAACACAGATCCTTGGGAAATATCAGGTGCGTACCATGGATTTTTTAACTTTCAAAGTTCGCTTAGCTTCTCCCTCTCGAGGCATTTCGGTGATTGGTTTATTCGACTTTTTTAGGTTTATCGGAGAGTTGTTTAAGCTGTCGGTGTTAACTTCTAACATTATGCACGACTGCATACAAAAGCTCTTTGTGGCAAACAACGAGGACTCCTTGGAAAGTCTGTGCAGGTTGTTGACCACTATCGGTAAAGACCTGGAGCAGCCACCGCCCGTACCTGGAAGACAAAGAGTTCCGGTAAGCGGCAAGCGAGGAAATCTGGTGAATGACAAATTTTGGGGCTGCTTAACGGGCAATCTGATTCTTTTGCTGTTTTAAATACGTGACCGGTGTTTTAACGTATTTGCTGTTTTTTGTTTAGGATAACCGAATCGGCGAGTATTTTAGGAAAATGAAGGACCTCGTTAACAGAAAGGACTTGAGTTCCAGGGTGCGATTCATGTTGCAAGATGTTATCGACCTGCGATTGGTGAGTCACGTTCTTTAGCGGTGCACTTCGAAAGAAGGGGCTCCGATAATTAATACAGCAGTACCGTCTAGTGACATTCGTTAACTAACCGTCGTTATTTCCCCCTCGTTGTAGTCCAATTGGGTTCCTAGACGTATCGAAAACAACCCGCAAACTATTGCTCAGATTCACGAAGAAGCGGAAAGGGAACAGACCGAGAAACAGGCCCTTTTTATGCAGCCAATGCCCGCGCTTAGGAGAGCCGACGATAGGGACAGGAGAGGAGGCGGAGCCAGCGGCGGCGCCCAAGGAGGAGCAATGGGAGGAGGCCCAGGGAAAAGAGGTAAATTGGGTGAAGTCTTGGTCGAGGAATTTTCCTTAATCGGGTCCTTGAAAATGTAGTTTATTCCTACGTGGAATAAACGACAATAATGACTCGGACATCGTCGTTAAATTATAAGTGTACCGTAACCTGACTATCATTCTTTTTTGCGGTTTCCAGGTGGTCTAAACGATAATGACGGAGGAGGATGGAATACAGTAAGCTCAAACAAGAGAACGACTCCGACTGTGGATCCGGGAAAGACTAAAATCAATAGGGTAATGATCCGTTTTCCCGCTCGTTAAACAAACAAATATCTGTAACTCTCGCTAATCGAGGCTCTTGTTTTCTACAGCCTCAAGCCGTGGACGAAGACCAGATCCAGTTCGGCCCGTCACGTGCATCGAGCTGGAGTCGCGGAAGCAGTGGCGGAATCAAAAGCAACAGCCAGGAAGGGGATAGGGCTGCTGCTGGTCCAGCCAACAGGTTTTCGGCACTTGCAACCGACCATTCCTCCAACGCTGACAGACGCAGCAACAGCAGGTATGCATTGGACGCGAAAAATGTGGCTGTTTGTGGCCGTTGTCCCGTTTCGAGTCTTGTCTAACCGAGATGTCTTGTTTTTTTTTTCAGGCCCAGCTCAGTAAATATGAATAGGGACAGAGACAGGGACAACCGGGGTCGCAATGTGCAACTGCCCCCCTTGTCGCAGCGCCCCTCCACCAGCAGGGCACCTCCGTCCAGGGAGAGGGAACAGGCCCTTGCCTGCGTGAAAAACCTCACCGGCAACGAGGCGAGCGGCGGCACCAGTCCAACCCCCAGCACCAGCAGGTATCAGCCTCCTGGAAGCAGGGACAGCAGCGCCACGAGGGAAGGCGAGAGGAAGGAACCCGGTAAGCCTCGCTACGAGGACGGTTTGAAGGGGGTTAGCGGTTTGCCCTCGGCCACACTAACCCGTCGTCTCGTTTCAGAAAATCGCCCCAAAGCCGCGCCGGAGCTGGATCGGGATTCGATCGAGAAGAAGACAAAATCGATCATCGACGAGTTCTTGCACATCAACGACTTTCAGGATGCGTCCTTGTACGTCAACGATCTGGGCACGGCCGATCCCAACGCTTTGCCGATTTTCGTGGCTGCAGTGTTCAACCAGGTGCTTGAGCGTTCGCTCGTCGCCAGGCAACTCACTGGTCAGTTGTTCACGGGTCTAGTCAACCAGAGAGTGATGACTCCGGAGCAGTTTAACTTGGGGTAAGTGGGATGGAACAAAGTCCGCATTTTTGGTCTTTTTTGTTTTCTTCGGAAGTTGCAAATTCTTATTTTTCGTCCATTTTTTTAGTCTACGAGAGATGCTCGAGTGCGCCGAAGACATGGAAATCGATGTGCCTATGTTTTGGCAGTACCTTGCCGAAATACTCAGTCCGATGTTCGAGGCCCTGGCGCTTCCGCTGAGCACCCTTAAGCTCTACACCACGGCTCTGACGAACAAGTCGTTACACCAGAAACTCCTTATTAATGTGATAAACGTCATCGGCAAGAACATGGTGAGTTGTCGGGCCTTTTGGATTTGCCGTTCCGGCGAGCGGTTAAACGTGTTTATCGACGTTTTTCGGTAATGTTTCTCGCATACTCATGACATTCCGTCTTTGCAGATCAAGGCGAAAATCCGCGAACTGTGGCAGGCTTCGAATCTGCAAATTGCCAGCTTCCTTCCTCCTGGTGCCGACGTACAAGCGTTCATGGAGGCCAAGGTAAGATTGTTTTTATGCCGTGTGGGTTTTCTTTTAAGTTGCGCTTTGGGTTTTTGCCTTTGACTTAACTCTCGTATTCTCGATCGTTTCAGCAACTCACTTTTCTGGAAGGAGAACCCGAAGCCGTTGCTGGGGCTTGTGCCGCTGCGGAAGAGTGCTTGCCGATGGACAACATTCAGTCGGGATTGAGGGCGCTTTTACAAACTAGACAGAGGAACGAACAGCTCTTCGACTGGATCAATGTAAGTGCCGTGCTTGCAATGCATTTTAACACTGTTCTAAGATCAATTCAATTCAACTCGGTAACCCTACAGTCAGCAAATCAATGCAATATGGTAGGGGGGTCGAACCCAATTTTAGGAGAATGCTCCTACGTCAGTAGCGACTTAGACATCATTCAGGGTACCCCCAGAACTGGAAAACCTGGAATAGTCAGGGAAATTGGAAATGACCTGGAAAAGTCAGGGGAAAATGTATTATTTGGGATAGAGTCAGGGAAATTGAATACATTAAATATTATTGAACTTTTAAACAGTGAATTTGCTCGACTTTGGACGCCATATGGTCAGAACGATGTTTGATCTATTTCGGCCCTTTTCACATCTGGATGTTTTATCTATAATATCTGCCCTTTTTCAACTTTGAGATTAGGGCCATGAGCGTCACGCGATTTTCGCATGTGCAACACGCGCATGTCACGTGACTCATGACGCCAAGTTGGTCAGGGAAATTTGCTTTCAAACCTGAAAAAGTCAGGGAAGTTGGAAAGACCTGGAAAAGTCAGGGGAAAATGTATTATTTGGGAAAAGTCAGGGAAATTGAATACATTAAATATTGTTGAACTTTTAAAAAGTGAATTTGCTCGACTTTGGACACCATATGGTCAGAATGAGGGCGGAAGTAATAGCCTTAATAGGATATTTACTAGTGATGGCAGTATTTGCATCTGGATGTTTTATCTATAATATCAGCTGTTTTTCAACTTTGAGATTAGGGTCACTCTTTGATGTTTCCTGCCCCTTCTCCTCTTTCTTTAACTTTTTTTGCCTGATTCACAATGGGACAACCAATGACGCCAAGTTGGTCAGGGAAATTTGCTTTCAAACCTGGAAAAGTCAGAGAAGTTTAAAATTTTATTTGTGGGGTACCTGGATTAGATTAAAATGTTTGAATAACCCCATAGATAGCGTTTCGCGTCTGGACCTCAAAGTGTCCCAATTTAGAGAGTGGAGCATTTCTGTCACACTCGCAGAACGTTGATAGCTGCCCTACGATCGATACCTGGCACGTAAAAAAATCACCAGTGACTGTTACTTTAATCTTGCCGAGCTGGGTGATCGAAAGACCCAGATTTGATTCCCGTTAGGGTCTTGGTTTTCGCAGTTTTGCAGTTTTTTTCAGAGCAAATATCGGGAATACCAACTTGCCGTTTTTTGTTGGCGATGTCTTTGGGCCTCGTAAATTTGCATGACCAACAGTCTTAAAACTAACTGATCCAATTTTTCCTGTGTTTTTTTTTAGGCTCACGTTCCAGAGGGACAGCAAACACAGCCATCTTTCATTCGTGCCTTGGTTACTGCAATAGCATCTAGTGCAATTAAAAGTGAGTTTTGGCCCCTACTGCTTGTACGAGGATGATGCCCGTTTGCGCCTGTTCTTAACCCCCCTCGTTTTTTAATTTGTTCGTTTCAGCTAAAGACGACGGGAACGTTGAATTCGACCAACCCCCGTTCGACATGCTTTGTACGGTGATAAAGCGATATGTAGACAACAAGGACCAGCTGGAGTTGGAAACGCTGTATTCACTTCAGCTTTTCGTTCACAGCTATCAGCATCCTCAGAGTGAGTTTTTGTGCTCCTTTTCCAGTAGTTTTGAGTCGTTATGCCTCGTTATGCCTCGTTAGAACATTTGGGCCAGTTGACGCCGTTATTTTTGTTTAATCTTGCTTTTTTTCCCCACCTTTTCTCATTGAACGCATTCAGATTTACTCAATCAGTTCTTCCAAGCTTTGTACAACGCCGAGGTGATCTCCGAAGAGGCTTTCTCCCAGTGGAAGTCCGTGGAGGTGCCGCGGGAGAGGGAAGGCCACGCCATCGCGGTCAAGTCGGTCAATCACTTTCTGGGCTTTGTGGCTACGAATAAGGAGCCGGAAGACGACGAAGAGGGAGCCTAGGAAAAATGAAACATTTAACGGAATAAGCAACAACAACAAAAGACGGGCGATCGTCATCGATTAATAATTATATCAAGTAAATTATGTGGAAGCATTTCATCCAACGTCGACACGGGCACCGCGGTCGCAGAGACACACCCACACACACGTATAAATATATAAATATTATATAGATCGCGATTCGAAATGCAACGGCGTCCGGCGTTTTATCGCCGGAATTTTTTACCGCATCTACCCCAATCTGCTCGACCCTTCCTCTTCAAGGACCGCCCGCGGTTCGCCCCAGGACAAGAACCCCACCAATCCTAATAATCGAGGACACTTGTTAACCCCCTTCCCGAAAGCCCAATTTCACGTATTCGAGAGCCTCGCTTCGGACGAGCACGGACTGCCGCGTTTGCTCGGCGGAGCCAAATGCGAGGTGCGTGAAGCGCGTGGGCTTTTCCGTGTTTTTTCTCTCGGAAAAGCCGGCTTTCGGGGTTTTTGCTACTCGCTGTGCGAACGTAGTTTTCGTCGGGTTTCTACTTTTTGCGTGTGTTGTTTCACGCTCGCGTCGGTTTTATGAACACTGCGAGCCACGCGGAATGGACTTTGGGGGGAGCGAAGTCGTCCCGCCGCCGCCTGTTTACGAGGTCTCGGGTTCGCTCCTCCCCCCCAAAACCCTTTTTATTTCGTACCGAATCATGATTATTTGTCTCAGAATTTGTTCTTCTTCTCATGCAGTTCTATGCATCATCATCGACCGGAAGAGGAAAAAAATCCTTGCGAGCGCATCTGTCGGCCTTTCCTCTGCCCCGGGACGAATTAGATGTCGCGTATAGTAGTTAAAATACAGCAACGGGACTTATACGTCGCGTTTAGTAGTTAAAAGAGAAAGAAGAAGAAAAAAATGTGTAACTGGAAGATTCCTATAAATATGTTTAAGCGCTCGAGAAAATTATGCCTGATTGAAAACGTCATCGTCACGTTAAGAGCGGCAGATTTTTTTTGTACGTGAAAAAGTTAACGGACGATGCCTCTGCCGCTTTTCGCCGTTAAACTCCGTCGCCGGGTTTTAACGAACCCCCACCTGCAATTATATATAAGTTATTCAACAATTTAATTCCCCCTCAACTTAGTTTGTAAACGGCCCCTTTTTTTCCGATGGTAACATAGTGCTCCGACAAACAAACGTTTTCTACCGTGTTATTATCATACTATTATTCGTGTACTTGCGAACCATTATCACGTAATAATAATCAGTCGTGAACTATTTGATAAAATGGATTAATAATCGTGTTTGGATGACTACAGTGAATTTTTGCAAAAAGCACCCATTTCGGTCTTTACGGATCGACTCTTGCTCACGTTTTTTTCCCATGTAATTTTTTTTTTTTTTTTTTTTTTTTTGTGTTCTGTTTTACTTTTTATTTTGTCGGTATTTTCTTTTAATTAATTTGGAAGAAATAGTATTTTTTTTTATAGATGCGAATACGAAACAAGTGCGGAGTTTACGAAAATGTTGGCAATTTACTCGACACTCGTCTTTAATATCAAATTATCGAAGTTTGAGCTTGATCTCCTCTTCGATGCGAGGTATTATCCTATTATTGTGATTTATTTTTCCGTTTTTGTCTTCTTTTTTTTTTGATTGTTTGTTTAAACACAAACATTGTTACATTCAAGTCTTAAAAAGCTTATCCTGGCAGTTTCAATGCCAACTGACTTTTTGAGACGATTTTTCTTTATCTGGGGGTAAACTAATAAGTGCGAAAGACGATGTCAAAATGTACATATTATGTAATTAGGATTGGCCAACAACAACAACTGTAATAATAAATGTAAATCAAACCACTTTTGTGTTATTCATTTTTTTTAAAAATCAAAAACGTCGTCCGATTCAGAGGGGCATTGCTTTCAATTGGGCGGTTCACACGAAATTGCGTCGACTCATCTTTGCAAGGATTCAAATTTTAAGCTGGGCAAATTTCAGCAACTTCTTTAGATTCCATATAAGCGATTCTTGGAAAACTGGGGCCTTTGGCTCCTGCTGAGTTAAAGTTGCCAGCCGCCTGTCCAGAATAAGCGGATTAGTGGCCGAAATAACCGGACCAAAAACTTGAGCGAATGTACTGTCCGGATTTGTTCTTGACAATTTGGCCCTAATAAATGGCGGCCCAGATTAACCGGTGTCCAGATAACGCGGAATCGACTGTATTTCATTAATTGTTTGGGGTAAACAAATTAAAAAATTTAAAAATCTCACAATTTTCATAAATTAAAAAATATAGTCTCAAGTGGTTAATAGTTCA
>JAUJYV010001048.1:0-22753 GCA_033995625.1 Ophyiulus pilosus
TGGACCTTAGTGAGTCCCAATTTAGAGAGTGGAGCATTGCTGTTACACTCGCGGAATGCTGGTAGCTGCCCTTAACATCAATGTAATGGAGGGTTTGTACCGGCCACCTTTAACGATAACGGCATTGGCAGCACTGGTTTTTTTAAGGAATGCGCATGCGCGACCATCACGTTAATGGCAATTAAATAGGAACAATAACGTGAACGGCTCAGTTTCAGGGTGTAAAAACAACATGGCGGCTGCAAGCCCGCCAAAGTTAGATTTTATTTAAGCGGGTTAAATCTAACGGCGCTCCTCATAAATAACGTCCTTTCAGGTTATTTATCACGTGACAGTTTTATGGAGCCCTGTCATAAAAATTGCGTCTAAAGCCGGGTCTCCACCAGCATCCTCATTCGTGTTTCCAGGGAACAAATGTTGCCTTACCCGATTTCCTCCACATGTATGTGTGAAAATATGACGAAAGTATGACGCTATCGATTCCCAAAGGATGTTTCTAGCCTCATTTCGACGATCGCTCAGGAGGGATCTACATCAACGGAAAAGAATGACCCTGCTCTCTGCTCAGCCATCAGCCGTCAGCCGTCGTCATAATTTATCGAAATTACCCTGTATTAACAGATACAATAGAGAATATGCGCCAGCCAATGTTGTTTCTCATTATCATTTCGTTAACGTTGGCTGGCTCAAACTCTATAATAACGTATTAATTAGTCTACAAACTACACGTGCATCATTGTTAATACAGGGTGTCAACGACGCACGTGTCCTCATACACAGTCTTGGTTGAAGCGCCATAAACCTGATCACTTGCTCCCGGATACAGCACGTTTTTATACTCCTTTGTTTCTGTTTTGTTGGAAGTTGAATTTTATTAGCAACTTTTGAGGCAGACCATCACGCCTCAGTTGGCGGAGACCCAGCTTAACGCACGTGTGAATGAAAAGCGTTTGTCGTTAACGTTAAGGCGTACATAAAGACGTTTGGATTGCCCAAACTCTCTATTGTATGGCATTTTTCAAACTTTTAATTCAATTTCAAACATCTTGGAATTTTGAAGAACGCATTCTTCGCCTGTGTCAATTTTTTTGCCAGTTAACCGTAAAAGTCAGCAATCGCATTATGCAACTGCATCCAATCATGGAAATGGATTAATAGTGGATTGAATTTGACTACTAGCAGTGTTCAATTGTGCCATTTACTCTCGCCATTCCCTCGTTGAACAATGTTATTTACGGTTATGGCGCCGCATAGTGGGGAAGATAAATCCATTATCTGCTTAAAGTCAGAAGGGTTTTTCAACAAGCAAATTGGCCATCTTAGCACGAAAATCGAAACTGAATATGTTGGAAATACATGGCCTGTGGCTTGTGGTAGAAAGTTTTCTAGTCGACCAACTTTTGAATAATTTTAAGACGGAATTATGGAAAAGCATGGGGAATTCTTTGAGTGGTCCTTCACCTCATTTTCATACAAGATTCCCCCTCAAATAATTTGCTCGTATTACTTATTCATCATGAAATGGTGAAGCCAATCAAAATCACTTGCAGAGAATTCTCTTATGGATACATATTTGAATGCAACGTGATAATTGAAAGATTCATGCAGAAAAATTAAAGATGATTTTGTGCTCCATCAGGATGCTGATCCAAAGGCTTAGCTCATTTTATCAAGGAATGGTGCCTATATGGACCAAATTGACCCCAAGAAGGAGCAATGGATTTAAAAATCGATCGCGTTCATACAGTTAATAAGAGACTATCTTTTACTTTGACATTAATTAGCATCATTATTTGTATTTGGAAGATTAGCTGTATACACAGGAGTTGTGTTGTTAGCAGTGATATCATTTTTGTTCACTTTTAGCCTCTGTACGTACATGTATAACAATTATTTCCATGGATTCAAGTTGTTATTAAATGACTGCGAGTAAAGCAAATAATCAAGTTATTAAGAAATTCCATATTTTGCTAATTTCTGATTAGCAAGTGAAATTTGGCAGTTCATTCAAATAGAATAATTTGTTCAAGATGCACTGATGCAAACATAGTTGTAATAAAAAATATATTTACATTTTACCCGAAACATATGCAATAAATATGGGTATATGATGAATGAATTTCTTAATGTCTATTGACTAGTACACATAGGAGAAAACATGAAACAGAAACGGGGTTTCGTAAACATGTTTGCGATAAAAAGTTGCTCACCAGTTTTCTGCAAACAAGTTTCAGCAAATTTTTTGCCAAAAAACGTGTTTTCAGCAAACATTTCTGTGTTCGCTCAACAGGTGGTGAAGATCAAACGAAATATGTTTGCTGATCAAAGCGCTCCTACCAAGGCCTGTATACAATGACGTAAAACATTGACCCAATTTGCCTCACGTGCTTTCTAGAGCAGAAGCCAGTTTATGACCAGCAAACGTTTCCTACGTTTCGAAATGCTTTTTTGATGTAGACAACTACATTTGGACAAACTTTTTTATGCAAATATGTTCGCGAAACCACGTTTCGAAAAATTGGTTTGCATAAACTTTGTTTCTGTTCCGTGTTTGCTTTAATGTGTACTATACTAAGCATAATGTACAAACAAGTCGATCATTCTTTGGCCTTTTTGACGGCTAGGACTCAAATGCCAAACTTGTTGGTATTTATGAGATGACATGGGAATCCCCGTTCGTATAAAGAGTCTGAAACATTTGCATAATTGTCCAATTTGGGTCGAAGGTCAAGCCGCAACGTTTTACGTTCAACTAGGGGTAAATACGTAAGGGTAACCCGTGGCAACATGGTGCGCGCAGTCGACTACATTCGTGTGCTCCTGGCGAATTATTATTATCCCATTAAAATTAGCAATTTAGATGTGAACATCGTCTTTGCTTGTTGGAGACATAAATTAACAGGCGCATTAATTCGTTGGTAATTATGAGAGCTGAGGCAAAACTTGGGCTCCTTGTCAAACGCAGGAGAAAATTCCCAGCTTTCTCGTAAAACTCTACTCAATTGCCAGTTAAGCCAACAAAGCGCTGTCATCGATTAATTAATTACTAAATTGTGAACAGTCTCAATGTGCTCGTTAGGTCGCCAAGAAGTTAGGAGTTAGGAAATTTTCCAAATTGCTCTTGGGGGAATTTTTCACGAAAATAAGAGGGTCTAATCAGCTTTGAATTGGTCGTACCTTAATAAGCGCTGACACGGTGTTAAGTGAGGATTCTATCCTACAGGCATATATTAATGCAAACGTTCTTTAGAATGAATTTCTTAAAATAAGGCTAAATTGAATTGGGATACGTGATTTTCTGATTTCCGGTATGGTTGACACGTATTCCAGTGGGTCATTCAATAAGGACATCCCTGAAATTCCTTAAAAAATTGGCCCCTCCCTCCTATCTCCTGTCCACATGGTGTCTATTTTAGCCCAGACCCTACCAATCCCCTTAATTCCCCCCCCCCCAGGTCCTTAATTTTTTTTTTTTGAAAAGTAGGGTGTCCAGAAAATTTGCTGGAACATACAAAGGCCCATCCTATAAATTTCCAAGCACCCGTATCCCTGCAAATTCCATACTTTTCCTGATTTTTATAATTAACATACATTTCCTGACCTTAAAGGGAAATTCCGGCATAAAATTTGCATTTAACACCAATTTTGACTTAATACCCAACTTTCATGAGGTTTCAAAAATGAAAATACATTTGGTACTCAGCACACTTTCTTCTGGTGTCTCTTTCCCCTTTAACTGATTTAAACAGAAAAACCAAAAACTGAAAAATAACATCATTAGTGGACGTCCAAAATGGCTTCCCCTTCCCTCCCTAATGTCCACATGCCAGAAGACCCCCTCCTACCCCCCTCTTGAGGACGTCTTTTTTGAATGGCCCCCAGGTAAAAAAATGTTGACGTTTTAAGATAGGCTAATGTAGTTGTTGTCACGTGTCACAGTTGTGCTGTCAACTGCATCAAACACGATTTGTTGCTTCTTTTACCTAACCATAGAATATTCACTTAATCGTGGTGTAAGACTCCATAAATCCTTAAATGCAGCAAACGTGACCCGGATTCCATCCCAGATTTATAGTTGCATTCACTTCTATTTTTGCTTTTTAACGATGAGATGGTGGAGCTTATGTTTGACCACTAGCTCTTAGATATTTAGAAATTGGTCATCTGAACTGAATCAAAGTGATTTCGAATGAATTATTGATGAGTATTAGTAGATTTCTGTGCTATTTGTTGTTGCATATACATGATAATAGACCGTGTATCCTCTTTGAATCTTGAAGTTTCAAGGAGATATATTACCCGACACAAGTAAATCTTACCAATCTATTATCACTGTTAATAATGGTAATTCGGTCATTTTATTACTGATGAATTTGTATTAATTTTATCGTGAATATTTCTTGAAATTTATAATACTTAGTGTAGTGCTTTAAATTCATCTGTCAATATGAAAAAATCTGAGTTGAGCACAAAATGTTGCAGAATTGTTTGTATTCTTTACCTAAAATGATTTAGCTTGCTAATCTGACTTAAATACAACAAGTAAGTTTCTTCTACATCTTAAAAATGGATGCTGTCACGAAATGGATTTCAGTCTAGTTGAAAATAGTTAAAATCTAGTTGGTTGAAATCTGTTATATATCTTAGAAATGGTGCAGTCACGATAAGGATTTCAACTTAGTTGACAATCTATTTGCTAGCGCGCATGCGCTCGCTTTATGGGTCTCCTGTTTTAAATCAGATTATAACTGTTTTCAACTAGGTTGAAATCCATTTCGTGACTGTCTCCATTATTAAGATATACAGCAAGTTACTTGTTATATTTAAGATCCATCTTAATTGAGATCCATCTTATATATCATAAAATTGGTGCAAGCATGAAAAGGATTTCAACCTAGTTGAAAACTGTTGAAATTTAGTCATTAACGTCATTACGCATGCGCACGTGCAAATTGGTTTCCATGTTGCAATCCATTTAAATCAAAATTGAATCTATGTTCCACAATCTTTACCACAACATTTCATTGTTTAATAGGTTGTCATGTGGCCATGTGTGCTGAAGTTGAACATGTTTAGAATGACATTAATGTACTTCTGTGTTTTTATTGCAGGTATTTTTATGCTGATTAAGTAGTGCCATGCTGAAGATAATTTCGCGAGTTCAAGCAGCGCGTGTGCCATTTTATGGGATTAACATCGAGTGGATTGTGTTTCAGATGTCGTACATTTGTGTCAAAAACCACTCTCACGGTTATAAAGTATCGGCAATTGCTTTCGTCTAGAATTTCTGAACACTTTCTTGACGTTTATGGATGGATTGCCTGTATCTGAAGACATGGTAGGAAACTATTTAGTCAATATTCACTTCCTATAAATCAATGCAGGGTGGGCTTGTTGTAATTCATAGTTATTGGGAATTCGTTGTTTCGTGTTTCAGTGGGTGCAATTCTAGTTTCTATTTGAATTTTGTTCCGCTGTTTTTTAATCAACTACTGAAAGGCGCGTTAATTGCATTTTTTAGCTAATTTTGGGGTTGCAGATGACGGGTAATGCTGAATTCCAATGTGAAAGCAAGGTTATGTCGGAAAGTAAATGTAGCCATTATTAACGTTCACGGATCATAGAAGTCATGGATTGGATTTCACCCTAGTTGAAAAGCAATTAGCATGCATCCTATCCAAATCGGCTGAAATTCCCATGCCTTCGCTGCAGGATATCTTTTCAACTAGATTCTAACCGCTTTCAAACAAATCCGTTTTTTTTAACTATTGTGGATTTCAACTATTTTCTACTGCTTTTCAACTACATTTTAGCCACATTTCAACAGTTTTCAACCACTGTAGAGTTCAACTGCATTTAAACACTTTTCAACCAAATCTGTTTAAAACTACTTATATAGATTTCAACCAAATCTGTTTCCAACTTCTGTAGATTTCAACCAAATCTGCTTTACACTATATATATACTGCTATATGGTTGTTTCAAACCAGAGTTTGAGCCATCCAACGTTAACGAAACGATAACGAGAAACAGCATGGCGGCCCGGAAAGTCAAAGACTATACCCGATGCGAAGCATGGCATTCCAATGCCATTCGGGTTTCTCGTTAACGTTATCGTGTCGTTAACGTTGGCTGGCTCAAACTCTCTATTCCCTGGTCTCTTGCTAGAAAGTGTTGGCACGTCGGAGGCCATCCAAGGCAAAACGACCTTGGTTATGGCTTTGAAAACTAGAAGCATGCCATGATTCTTTCATTGGCCACAAACAGACTGGTTCATTTAGCATTTAGCCTCCTGCAGGGCTTGATGCATAATAGAATTCATGGCTAAACAGAAGCTCAACTTTTTTTTTTTGCGTTTTTTTTTGCCGAGGATGTTTGTCTACTCGGCTTTATGGGTCATAAAATAAGGCCCGTAAAAACTGCCGCTGGGATTAAATGCTTAATTTTGTGCAATTTCCATGACTGAAGGTCTTGCTGAAGACTTCCGTCGCCGCAGACGCCCTATATGCTTTCCACCACCCGAACTCGCTTCAAAGGGCTGATCCCTAAACCGCTGATAAGTCACTCGCTGTCAGGAAAATTAGTCTTTATTTTCTGTGGCGTAATAAGCCAAAACATGCAGGAGAATCAGCTTCTTGTAATTATCAGTATCTTGATTACGGTTAAAAGCGCCTGACAAGAATTAGGGCCTTATTCCGGTTCAGCACCCCCTGGTGGCGTATGAGCTTTGAACATTGAGTTCCAACATGGCCGCCTCCAATTACTTCAAGTTTCGAGAGTAGCATTTTCTACTTGTGAAGTTTATTGGTGTAAAATCGTCGCCATGTTGAATATGTCATGCTATTCTATGTATGTTTTGTCATATAATTGTCCAAAAGCCAAATCGACCGAAAAATGATACAGTGGAACCCGCTTAATTTGCACAGTGACCCGGCAAGCCGAAAACGTGCAATTAACCGGTTTATGCAATTATCCGGGTTTTGCTTGAAAACAGTAATCCTGGCTCACTGTTTTGCTAAAATCCTTCAAATTGTGTTTGAGATTAGCTATGGGAAACAATAAAGAGTTTGAGCCAGCCAACGCCTTCACTTTAACCTTAACGTTAACGACAGGAAGTGAGGAACCACGGACTTAACTACCCAATGAACTCAATGAACGTCATGAGTGTGCGTTACGTTCAGTTAATTCATTGGAAACTTAAGTCCTTGGCTCCTCCCTTCCTACCGTTAACGTTAAAGTTAACGTTAAGGCGTTGGCTGGCTCAAACTCTCTATTAGATTCACTTTTTCCAGTAGATACTTTAAAGATGAAAATATACATGGTAGTCCGAAAGTCACTACCTCGCTTAATATCAAAATGCAGTACCCGCTTTATTACACATGTGATCCGGCCGGCAAGCCGAAAATGTGCAATTAACCGGATTATGCAATTATCCGGTCACAATTCCATACAAAAGTTGCACATGGGGTTTGTAAAATATGTGCATTTATCCGGTGTGTGCATTACCCGGTGTGCAGTTGTCTGGGTTCACATCATGTACAAAACATTGGACAAAAGTTCAGGGCATGGAGAATATGTGCAATTATACTTTTATAAATATTTCTTGTTCGTAATATTCTATTTTTTGATAAATAAGTTGGATTTGTTATATTCCCAAATTTCATCTGCTTTAGTCTAATTTCCATCACACGCTTTTCTACTTCTTTTGGATTTTTCCACCCTGAACTTTATAAACATTTTTCGAAGTTTAGTGTGATCAGAACGACCTATTGTTCTGGAGTTGGATTGCGTTAAATTCCATTCACCAAGTATGAATGTGGATCGGTTTGCAAAAGGGGGGGTTATGGGGGGTGGTTATACAGCCCACCACGAATTGATTCTCCGGCTAATTGGACTCGAAATGCACTGAATGCTCGAATGGCCCGCAATAAACAGCGCGCTTTGGCGAATATAAAAGATGGAAATGGCAGGTTTTATCGAGTTTTCTAGACAAACAACTGGGTTGGTCGAGTAAAATATTTTCAGAGCGTATGGCGTTGCATGGGACTGCGAAAAGAAATACGCACTTAAGGGCCGTCGGAGCCTGCTGAAAGGTCGGGTTTTAAATGCGCTTAAGCAACCATGCATTAACATATCCATTTTGTTTGGATGCACAAAAACGAAGTAAGCCTACTAAATATTTTACATATGCAGCTGTGGCACAAGCGAATTTTGGAAAATGTTCTTAACGGTCCTACTATACTAGATGGGCATGGATGGTGACGTCGTCAGTTGCAAGCTTTATGGACAAATATATATAGACTATCAAATTTTATCTATCATTTCAATTTCTTCTTTACATGCCGAATCCAAGAGATGCTGTTTTTATTTTATTTTTTTTTCCTGTTTTGGCTTTTTGGAAATTCTTGTGACGAATCCATTTAAGGGATTTCATGTATCGAGTAAAGACCGACCGAGAGTGGGTTTTTAGATTTTCTGTTGAAACTGATCCTTGGCCGAAACTCTATTGGCAAGTTCGGTCGAAACCGAGACCAAAACCTATACAATCTGTACAAAAATATACAAGGCACCTAGGAATGCACACAAACGCGTTACATTTTCAATTTAATAATACTAGCGAATAATGAAAATAATAGCCAAATGAGTGAGCTGCAAGCTAGAAAACCTAAAAGGGAATTTCCCTTTATACAGCAACCATGGCAAGCTTGAAGCTTTGAAAATAAACAATTTGGCCATTCAACATGTTAGTTCGACAAGCAGCTGAAACTTAAAACATGTATTCGTCAAAATCGAGACTTGGCGGAAACTGACATTTTTGAAACTCGGCGCCAAAACAGAGTATCGGTCCTTAGTATTAAGCGACATTAATATGGAAATGGAAATATGAGGTCAATGGGATCTTCACAGCTCCATATTTTTTTAAAGGCCCTTTAAATAAGACCCACTTTTCTTTTAAAATGTGTACGCTACTACGCAAATACAAGATATCTTTACAAAATGATCCAAATTATTATGTCTATATAGCCTAGCTTATTAAAATTGTTGTTTATTTTTATCATTGCTCAGAGATTTTGAATTTAAATTCGTATTATGTGGCCTGGTTTTTCTATTGAAAGAAATCGATGAACTATTTCCACTTTAGAATTCGCTTCGCTCTATGCAAATAATACTATCTTGAGATGAAATTGCAAAATTGCAGTAATAACTCTGATAAATGCATCGGGAATTGCACATAAGTGCATATATAAATTTATTACAATCTAAATCAAATTAGCACTTTCAATGTGTATTTTAATGTATTTTCAAGCAATTTAAATATGGCTTAATCATCTTGTTTAAGACATGAATTTGTCCCCAATGAGGTATAATTTGTAATTCATCTTATTAAGTTCTTTTGTGGAAAAAAGCAATCTTAAGCATTTACCTTGATTACTTTTCATTTCCCTGGGAATAGGAATTTTTACGTGAGATATATAGCTCAGATTCGTATGATTTCTAAAACGAAGAAAGCAGAATCAAATTTGCATTACAAAAAGCTAAAACTGACTGATAACTGTAGTACAGTATAATTTATAGCAACCTATTGCTAAATATTAAGTATAGAGAATGTACTATTAAAGTATTCCATCATTTCTTGTCGTTCTTCAGAATTGATGATTTTTAATTTATTATAAATGTACATATAATATTTTTTTTTTAAATATTGATTCACAGTATATTATAGTATGTAAATGATATTCTTCTTGGCTTTGAAGCTTTTAAGATGTATTTGGTGCATCACATATTTATCATACATAATGTATGAGTCGAGGGAAATAAGCACATACATGTACAAACGATGATATGCCTGGTGGAGAAATCATATATAGCTCATGTATTAACATAATGGCTTTTTGTATATATATATATAGCTAAAAAGAAATTGGACAAATCTGGACATGTATGGTCGTATACATGTACATGATTTTATTGGTTCTAAGGCGTTAGCGCGCAGGATAAAAGTGCGCCAAAATTACCCAGAATGCAGTAGTGCGAGTAAGAACGAAGCCCCGAGGAAAGATGCATTCTGGGTAATTTTTGCGCGCTAACTTCCGGTCACAGATTTTATAGCCTATGTATGGTCATATGTGTTCATGTCATAACATTGCAACACATACTGTATTTCCAATATGGCTCATTGGTGGCTTACTAAGCTGCAAATATCTATGTATGGTTCATCATTGGCGAAATATATTTATTTTATACCACTCTTAATTAATAAATTGCGTATATCGAGGACTTCATGTGTTTCCAGTAAACTTTTCCTAAACCATATATTTTTTGCAATTTGTTCAGTTGAATAATGTTGACTGTGCGAATGATGCACGGAATTGATAAAAAAGCAACGTTGCCAAATGTTGTTTAGTGAAAATGCCATTTGAAAAATCTGTATGTGTACATGTGCACAAATGTCGTCATGCCCCAGCTTTGATCTTGGATTGGGAACTTTTTGCTGGGTTTTATTTGACATGGCTCATTTTCACTGCTGCACCATGTGCAAAAGCAGCATTTGCAGCAAGAACAGATTGAATTAAGCTTACTTCCTGTGGAACCGCTGCAACGCACTTGCCATTGTGATGGTTGCATGTAGCGGAAAAGTGTCCATCCAGCGTTAAGACCTACTAGAAATCTCTGTGCATTTGCTACACGAGCCGTAAAGCACTGCCCTATTGGTCCATAAAGCAAGTTGCCCTCGTGGGCAGCGATTGTTTGCCATTTTTTTGGAGGCTTTATACGTGGAACTGGAGTCCATTTGTGAGCCGTTGGAGTCCGGATGAAATCGCCAGCTGAGTCCTGATTTGTTGTTGTCCTTGTTGGAAATCGTAGGGGGATACTGGAGACCGGGATACACGTGACAGAATCACTTAACTCTCTTTGTCGTCTTATTTGATTTCTTTTCCATGGCCTAACAAAGAGGTTCAGTTTCATTGCACATCCACTGGATGTTTTCGTTTTGTGTCAACAGAAGCTTAAAGCAAGACGCAGACACGCTTGGAGATTGTATAGCATGCCAATCAGCTGCTGAGGATCAAGGCCAGAATTCTCAAAATTCTGGACTGAAAGCTTTTTTGTTGTTGCCAGGGACCCTGGACGGTTCTTGGAAATTCTTTGCAGAAGATTGATTTTTGGATTAATATTCCTCGGAGTCATGTCTACTAGAATCCAGATTTCTCTTCATGTTATTGTGATATGGGTCCACTGGATTAGACTTGGGGCATGAGTTGAGGTGAAATATAGAGAATATGCATGGTCAGCAGGGAATTATACATGATTTGAAGGCTGTTTGACTAGCTTCGAATCTTTTGGTATGTTGCAGTGCAAATAGTAGGCTGGTGTGCAGTGGCGTAACTAAAGTTGTTGGGTCAAGAACTAAAATTTATATTTGGACCTCTTCACAGCGGTAACGTAAGAGGGCTACTGATGAACTTAAACCCTATACAGAAAACTTCAAAAATATGGGCCCTCGTGGACTCCCAATCAAACCTGAGACCCTTGCTTTTGGTATATTTTAGAAGACCAGTAACCCAATGTCGTCATGTTTATTATTCGTATATGGTAACATGATTCTCAGGCATGATACAAAACATGTACGTAACTAGGGCTGTCACATTTAGATACAGTATCTGTAATCTGGTTACTACCATACTATAAGAATTTGTTCTCTTGATCTTGTAAAAGTACTGGTAGATCTTACTTGGTAATGGGCTGTCATCTAACTGTTGGTGGTTTGGACAGAAAGATTCTTGCAAATAAGTCTTGAATTTAGGTTCCAACACCAGATGGTTTTTCAGAAACAACCCTATTATGCCTAGTACAGAATAGAGTAAACACGAAACAGAAACAAGGTTTCGGAAAAATGTTTTCAATAAAAGTTTGTTCGCCAGATTTCTGTCCAAAAGTTTCAGCAAACGTTTTGTCAAAAAAGCGTGTTTCCAGCGAACATTTCGGTGTTTGTTCAAGAGACGGTCCGAATCAAAGGAAAACATAGTTTCTGTTCATGATGCTCCTACCAAGGCCAATATGCCATGCCGTATAGAGCATTGCCCAACTTGTTTTCTAGAGCAGACTCCAGTTTTTGGCTATAGTATACAGGTCTTGGCAGAAGCGCCATAAATAGCAAACATTTTCTTAATTTGTAAATGTTTTTTTATGTGAACACTATGTTTGAGCAAACCTACTTATCGAAACATGTCCGAACCCACATGTCGGAACCACGTTTCGACAAATTGGTTTGTGAAAACCCTGTTTCTGTTTCATGTTTGCTCTGGCCAGTACTAGGCAAAATAATTGAGATAATGTTTAGAAATGTTAACTGCAATAACGTTTCTCAAAATGCCATGATGAGAAAAGTCATCACTTCAGGTTCCCCTGTTTTGACCAATTAGAAGCGAATGGTCACATGTTTATTGAGCCCATCAAGCCCAACTTTCATCATTGAAAATTTGCAAACACCCAAACAAGATCGAGTGGATAGTAATTAAACACATGCTTGAGCATGGAGTACAATACAAGCAATAGCAGAAGTGCTACATCGTTGTTATTGCAAACATGCTAGCGCATACACGTAGTGCTGCATCTCATTTTCAGTGCCACATAATTAATTAAATAATATGTCCATTAACCGAAACCCCTGCTTAAATAATAAGCCTTTGTACATCGGTGGTAATGGCTCGCTTGTGCAGAATGCGTGCTGCAATTAAATAAGCCGACATGATTAAAACAGATCCTTAAGTCTCACCAGTTGGTACACAGTTTTCTACAAAAGCATATAGCAAGTCTGCAAACCAGTCATAAACGAGCAGTTGCGCGCATACCCCATGACCTCCTCCAGTTAATTTGAAAAGCTAACCATTTTTTTTCAACTTCCTAACCAATTTTGATTTGATTATTCGTAACATAATTAAGGAATGTCAAAATGTGGCTCCTCTAAAGTGCAGCAATAATTGGTGGAAGTGCGAGTGGAAGCAATAATGCGACAAGATGGCAGAATTTTACTCGTATAAGTCTGCTCATAATGCCAAAGCTCTAATGACAAATGTCGTCCAGATCTTGCGGATCAGAAACTGCAAGTATTGTAATTTTTGTATGAAAAATTTGTCATGGAAAAGTTATGAATGGCTAATGCATTTTGTGACTTCCCCATAAAAGCTTTGTAACTGGAGTTTATAGTTCAATTAATTTTCAATCATGATTGAAATTGAAAACTAGAATAGTCAGGACTAAATTAATCATGACTATTTTTTCTTATTTTCGTTAATCGTGTTGTAGTATTAGTCTCTGAATAGTCAAAGTCCAATAAAGTTTTAGTCATGACTAATAGGGAGTTTTAGCATGCCAACGTCTTTATACATACCTTAACTTTAATGGCGGGAAGATAGGAGCCACGCATTGAACTACCCAATGAACTAACTGAACGTAATGGCTGCGCAAGCGTGGTTCTTCCCTTCCCGCCATTAAAGTTAAGGTATACGTATAAAGAAGTTGGCATGCTAAAACTCCCTAACAAGGAGCAATAGACAGTTTTCGCATGCCAACGTCTTTATACTTACCTTAACTTTATTGACGGGTAGGGGAGGGCCACGCATGCGCACCCATTACGTTCCGTTAGTTCAGTGGGTAGTTCAATGCGTGACTCCTTCCTTCCCGCCATTAAAGTTAGGTAAGTGTAAAGACGTTAGCATGCTAAAACTGTCTAATTTTAGCATCATTTACCACCCACAAAAACAATATTACCAATTAATAGCAATTTGGATTAAACAAGAGGGACAAATTCTCTTGATATGACAATTAACCATCGTGACAGTGATTTTAATGACATTTAGTTACATTTTTTAAAGCTCTTCCTTGTCTTATATACGCATGAAAATATTAGAGAGATTGAGCCAGCCAACGCCTTAACGTTAACCTTAAAGTTAAAGGCGGGAAGGGGGGAGCAACGGACTGAACTAATTGAACTAATTGAACTAATTGAACGTCATGAATGCGCATGCGTGGTTCTTCCCTTCTCGCCTCTAACGTTAAGGCGTTGGCTGGCTCAATCTCTCTATTAACTGTTGATTAAGATCTTAACTGTAGTTATCCCCACAAAATTGTTCCTCCATAAAGCCAAAATTACCAATGTTTGGTACGCCATAAATTGAAAACACTGCTGTATATAATCCAGCGTTGCTTTAAAATTACCCTGACATTGCTGAACAAATTGACAGTGATAGGTTTCTGTACAGCTATAATTGGAACAGGGTCGATGCACATCACGTGATGTCATTTTTTTTTACAAAACTGATTCCTGATTATCTTGTCAATATTGTCATAATAATTCTTGTAAGACAATGTAAATGAACAAGGAAACGTAGCTCTGTATTTCATCATGCAAATTGTTGAAGAATGTCAGGAAATGCTAAATCATGGAGACTGGATGTCCAGAATGCTAGGACTATATTTATAGGAAATGTCTGCTGAATTGATAGCAATTGTTCAAGATTAGCTAATCTAAAACACTGTGTTCCAGAGAGTGAATATCAATAAATATTTAATGAAGTCGAGGTAGGCCTAGATCACGTGATGTGGCAAACCCATTCCGGATCTAGTATATGGTAGCGTGTTTGAATTCTTGGTTACATAATCTCTAGTGCTTGTTATTATTACTAAAGTGTCTTTTTTTTTTTTTCTTGCTTGGATTTATTAATTCTCTTGCAAGTTAATAATGTTTCAAAACCAAGGTATAAAAATGGACCTGCAATGGCAAGATGAAGGCTTGGGCAAAAACAATTAAGTGCACAATATAAATTGTCAACACACGCGGATCCAGGGAGGAAAAAAATAATCTTGATGGAACGTCGAGAACAAAATGAGGAAAAGTACAAAAAAAAATAAACTGGAAACCAGAAACTGCGGAGGATGACGGCGGATAAAGGGCCTGTCGGAAGCAATAAGCAAGCGATTTTTCATGCGCATAAATAGGACGTTGAAAATGTCTGTTTCTGCCCTAAATAATTGAATTATACTAATAATTACAGGGGGCGAAGATGAATTGTCAAGATATCAAATGTTATGAGAAATGCAACTCGGAAACAACTGCATGGATTTTGACATCATGGGTTGCACAGCATGGTCAGGTCTCCTATATACGTTGGGAATCTAAAAATCCCTCATAATTAATTGTGTTGTATAGAGATTAGTGTTAGACACTAGATATATTTGTGTAATTGAATGTCTATTGGTCTATTGAGACACTGCTGACGCCGGAGGTGGAGTGGGTTACGTGCTTGCCTTTCGATCCTAAGGTACGGGGTTAGCTACCCAGTCGAGGTCAGTAGGAATTTCTAAGGAAGGGTGAAATTCCCTAAGTGGCGGCTCCTTTGGATGAGAGTTTAAACCGAGATCATGTTTAGATTGTTGCACGTTAAAGACCCCTCGAGAGGAGGCGGAAGTCCCTCCCTCGTAGGCAAAATTTCCAGGTAGGCGGTCGAGTGGGTTTACGTGCTTGCCTTTCGATCCTAAGGTACGGGGTTCGCTACCCAGTCGAGGTCGGAGGGAACTTTTAAGGATAGGTGAAATTCCCAAAGTGGCGGCTCCTTTGGATGAGTTTAAACCGAGATCATGTTAAGATCATTGCATATTAAAGATCCCTCGAGAGGGAGTGTCCCCTCCCCCTCGTAGACACAATTTTCGGATAGGTGATGAAGGATAGGCCAACGTCAAAAAATCAACCAACAAACAAACATATTGAGACATACAAACATGTCATACAAAACATCCAGCGCAAGCTGGTTGTTCCATTTTGGAACATGAATTGATGTTGTGTTGTTCACTTTCTATAAAGGTGCTCGCAACTATTATTTGTTGCCTATTTGGTCGAAGGGTTATCAACAAACAAACCTTGTCATGATATTGCAATAAACATATTGTTACCTTTGCAATGATGCAATCCATGTCTCATTCTTATCAAGTCGCAACCTGAACTCTCTCTTGCAATTCTTTTCAACCTATAGGACCCAGCAGTATTTGCTGAGTTATTTAAAAATAAACCTAGTTTAATCAGTGCAGAATGACACATTAGATGTTTCTAATAAAAATCGTTCAGAAAGTTCTTAAATTCTGAGTTCCTTAAAAACTAAGACCTTTACCTATTCAATACTTTTGACCACCAGTGTATATACTATTTGTAAATATGTAGAAAACATTAGAAATGGCTATCTAAGAGCGAATTGTTTTATTCCAAACGTTATTTTTCTTTATTTCATTGAGAAAATTATAGAAAATCTCTTAAAAAACTTATTTTGTGCCGCGACAATTTTAGGTTCAGTTTAGTGTTCCTCGAGTTGAAAAAACTTGTTTAAGTTTAAAAAGTGACGTTTCAGCATGTTGGGATTTGATTGTAGGTATTAAGATCCCACATCACAATTAATGAGTTGTGAGCACATCACATATAGACATGCGTGGTAAACATTCTTTGATTTTCTGCAATTTTGTGCTTTTCCATCATCGTCATTAATCATTGAATGAGTACATGTGTGGCATTTATACCTGACGGTGATGTTCATTCATGTCTGTACCTCAAAAGTCAAAAAATATTGATCAGTGTACAAAAAACATAATGATCTGGATGGACATATGCTGTCAAGTCTTTTATCTATTGATACGTATGATCGGCCCTTATTTTATTCTTATGGAAAAATAATACTTATCATAAAACAAATTGTAGATTCCCCTCCGGACAGCATTTTCATCCTCAGTCAAGGATTTACACTAGCTTTCTTAGAACTTCTAAACCTGGTGGAAACAATAATATTTCTTGAAAATTGTGTACAAAATATACAACTCTGGCATTTTTTTTTTAAAGTTCAAGGCATTTTAAAATACAAATTTAGATATTTAGGACTTTTTCAAAACTTTTAGCTGACTTTGTTTAATTTTTGTATATATTCACATTGTTTATAATTTTTTGTAATGTAGAAATATTATAAATGGTCTGTCAGTTACTGTACAATTTATAAATAAAAATTGAAAGGAGTGATACTATTGGATATGCAACACATGCAGTTCAAATTGAGTACAGCAGTGCTATACAGAACTGTAGCAATGCAATTTGGAGTTGAGTACAACCAGCTATTTAAAATTCTGAAACTTTAATTTAGATTGTGATATAAATACGTTGTTGCTAAAATGATACATCAGTTGTGTCAGTGTTGGGCAAAAGTAACGAGTAATAGAGTACTGAGTACAAAGAGCAATTAAATACAAAACGTACACAAGTAACTGAATGCAAATGTACTCAAAACGCATGAGTACAGGCACTCGATTACAAAAATGTACTCACATGCAGTGGGTGATTATAGTAAATGTCCTTGAGTATTAATGTAATCTGAAATTATGAGTATTAATGTAATCTGAAATTATGAGTTCCAATGTAATCTAATATGAACAGAAATACTTTTAAGTAATTGAATCGCATTTACGACATTTGAGCAACGAAAATGAGTAACTTGAAATGATTGTCTGATTAGTCATTTCATAAGACTACTGTTTACATGTACTGTACTTGTACTACAGATTCCACTGCAATCGTAATCAGTACTCCTACTCATAAGTACAATTCGCCCTAGTCTGGTTTGTGTACATGAATAAGTAAAAAAATAATCCAGATTTTTATGAAGATGTTGCACAATGAAGTACGAACCAAGTGTTCTCTAGGCCATGACTCATCGGACTTTTGTCCCACAATGTACACTTGTACTTTTTGTAGCAATCGAGCAAATTTGTAGGTGGGGTGTGTGTGTGTTCATGTCACTGATACACGCTCGAGTATCGATCTGAACTGACTCCGAGTCTGCCACCAATCCCCAGATGGGGCAATCTCTTAGGTAAACAACTCCGTGTAGGCTAAAAAAGGAGGAAAATCAATTTATTTTCCTTGTTGCTTTTTATGGCTGGAGGAGAGAAATAATGAATTACACAGATTGGGAAAGCATTCTTTGCGCCAACGTCGAAATTCTCGCGTAGTTTCCAAAACGACCACGAATTCCAGACGGCCATCTTGGATCTCTGGCAAAAAATGTAACATGTCTTCATTTCGTGCCAAACATGCATTCATCGGGGTCCTCTTGATAATGAAATTTCCACTGCCTGGAATTGATAGCTTTAGAACTACCAAGGGACGAGTCCCCGGGTTTAAAAATCAAATATGGGCCATGTATAGATAAAATAACCTTTTTTTGTATATGACACTATGGCTAAGCTAGAAATTGGACATATCTGGACATGTATGGCTATATGTATTCGCATTTAGCTTTGCAGGACCATTTTAAGCCAATTATATTTTTATTGGAGTCACGTGCATACAAAGCTATTTGTACATGCCCAAAATTACGTTTGTTTCGCTAGTTTGTAAGAAACAACAAATGTTGTGGTAATGAGGTTGGTTTTTTTCTAGAAAGCTGATCAAGGTATCCTTGATAACTTCTTAATCTCACCATAACAAGCACAATTCTTTATTGATTTGGATGGACAATCCAAAATTACGTTTAAAAAGACCAAACTACATGTAAGAGTTGTTTTGTTACACTTTGTAAGAAACAACAGTTTGTGTGGTAGTTAGGTTGGTTTTTATTGTAAAAAACACAAATGACGTAAAGAACAATGTTGTCACAATTGGTGTAAAAATTGAGTGTAAAAAAGAGTCCAAAGTTTCAAAGCAGGACGATGAAGACAGAAGCAAAAAACAAATAACATGTCAAAATTTCAATTTGAAAAATGACTGTTTTGGTTTTCAGGAGTGACCCAAGATGGACACCTTGCCAGCAAGCATTGTTATCTTCCACATATCGATTTTCTAGTAGTTTCAATGTCCAGGTTGGAGATTGATATGGGAAATGACATTGAGGAGGCAAAAACTGAGGGGGGGAAAAAGTTGAGTCTATGCCCACTTAAAACCTGCAGCTTTTGTTCGTGCTAGTACTCTTTACACTTCATCTTCTAACATCATTGGAAGTTCATATGAGAGTAGTGGAGACCTGGGGCTTAACAGTGGGAAGATCTAAGTAAAAAAAACAACAGCGTAGGGATAAGGCGTCTTAGGCAGGATGAATGGCAGCATACGTGTGAGGGGGAAAAGGTTGAGAATTACGGGTGCTCATACGTTAACCTGTCGATGATAACGGAAGATTTGGGAAAGGCACACGTCACTGTTTTTATAAATGAGGTTTTCAGAGAAGACGTTGGGGAGCTAAAGCTCTTGCTCATCTCCGTATGCGAATGTGGTTATCAGTCTGCCATTTTTCATTGCGAAACACTTTGGGAGGCTGTAATGCTTAGTACACACTGGGATGTTTCATGAAACTGAAACTGAGTTTCTGAAAAATAAGTTTTTAAATTGTGTTTCATGAACATATTTCTGTATTGATGTTTGTCCAAATGTATCTGTCCACATCAAAAAAGCATTTCGAACTGAGAACCTGTTTGCTAGTCAAGGCACTCCAACCAAGGCGTTAATACTCCCCACACTTCCTTGCAGACGACGCTTTTACTATAGTGAACACAAAATATACATATTGTTTTTCTTAAAAACATAAAAACTTACCTATAATAACGTGACAGCTATCCACGAGGTGAATTTCGTTTTTGTGTTCACTATAGTAACAGAGTCGTTTGCAAGGAAGCGTATTATATAGGGGACTATGGGAGTATTAACGCCTTAGTAGGAGCGCCTTAACCATGAAACAATGTTTCATTGATCTCCTTTGATATTTACCGACTCTTGATGGATCACCAAAATGTTTCATTGATACACGTTTTTTTGGCCAAATGTTTCATGAAACTTAGTTGCAGAAATCTGGTGGGCATCCACATATCACAAACATATTTGTGAAACCCTGTTTCAGTACCATCATTATTGAATTAAACATTGTCAAATTATCAAAATGGGCAATACTAATCATTAATCATTTATCAGCATATCCAATCAAATAATCGCCACATGGAGATAGAACGACTAAAATTATAAAATTACTGGGAAAACTCATTTATAATAATTAACTCCAAATTGAGCCAATAGGATTTATGTGAGTCTATTAAGTTCAATTTCTATTAATAAATTACAACAGTGAATTAGGTTCACGTTTCATGCGACACGCATTTAAGCGTTCACTGACTGATTGCACATTTATTGGTCGTATTATAACTCATAATTTTGACATTATAATAATAAATTTAATTATAATGATAAGTAAACAGAACAATGTTTATACAGTTATGTGAAATACAATTTTGTGAAGTTCCGATTTACATAAAAAACGAGTGGACTGTTAACATGCCTAAACCTAGAATTGACTTTTTTTTTTACTTAAAACATTGTAACCCATATTAAGATAAATTTTGAAAACGAACAATTTCGTTTTTTCCTAGAATCTAGATAAGGACATGAGTAGTGGCCTACTTTAATTGCTTAGTTACTGCAAATGTTTGCATTGTATATCATGCATATCATGCAATGTTTTCTTTGTAATAAAGAAACCATGGACATGTGTTATTTCTAAAAGTATGAATATGGCACAATATATATTGAAATACAGTAATGAAAAGCTCCCAAATGTTGACATAAGGGAAATATGATACTTATGGCGATGTTTGGACATCCACTCGGTTGTGGACATGTTGATATATGATCATTTATTCGTATATAACTATAAAATGCTCAAAGGTAAATATTTAAAAAAAATATATTCCCTTACTTAAAATAATAATATACAGTATTTACAGAGCTTATTTCCCCCCAAGTTTAATAACTCTTTTATTTCGCTGACAGGTGTTGTTTCACGAGAATTTGAATTATTCATTCATCATTAAGCAGATAGATAAATATAGAAATAATTCAAAACGTTGCGTTTGTTTTTGATTTATTGTTATGTTAGCCTATTTCTAAAATGATAATTTGACATTTACGTTGTTTTATTTGAGCAATTTCCGTTGCCATAAGCAGAATAAATGAATACTATTGGAAGGAAATAAATTTTAGGAATATTCATGCTCACGAAAAAATACTCACATGAAAATAACCCACACCACGTCCACACCTACGAAAGCACGGATCAAAAGTAGAAAACACGGAAACACGAAAAAGGAGTAAAAGTTTTCAAATTATGTCTCCTACTAAGCCAATGGGGGCTGACCTCAACGTCGTTGTCTGGGACCCTATGGCGAAAATTATTGCCTACGTGGCCACACGTGGTGGCAAGGCCTATTCAGGCTGCGATGTTCGTCTGTCTATTAGCTGAAAATCAAGCCGATGGCTGAGTACGTGCCTTGGTACGAGCGCCGTAAAGTGGAAACATTTGTTTCCTTTTGCTTAGTACACACTGGGATGTTTCATGAAACTGAAAAATAGCCTACATTATAGTTAACATCATGACATTAATGATGTCACAGGACAGCATCTTAACATTAATGACGTCACAGGACAGCATCATGACATGAATGATGTTACAGGACAGCATCATGACATTAATGATGTCACAGGACAGCATCTTAAATTTAAAATATCACAGGTCTGCCTCTTAAATTTAAAATATCACAGGTCTGCCTCTTAACATTAATGATGTCATAAGACAACATCACCAGTGATTGCAAGAAAAGTAGCAACAATCTTGCTGATATTTCAAACTTCTCATCTCAGAGCTTGTTGGTTGTATGGCTACTAAAACGGCAGCCATCTTGCAAATTGCCCATGCATTCCAACCATAGGCAGACTGGGGTTATTTCTATAGAACAAGTAGCCAATCTAGTTACACATTGCGGTGATATTAAGTCTGGCATCTCACACTATCTCATTGCTCTACGACCTTCTTAAGAAGCTTCTCCATCAAAGATTAGCCACATTTCTTAACCTTCGTATATATTTTTTTCTCTACTTGTATTTGCGATTAGAGGTCGTTAGATAAAACATGCGATGACCATGTCTAGTCCAAGTGCCAATGGTGCTTCTTATCGTCTTCCATGGATTTTGATCCCATCAAACCGGAAAGTGTCCGCCATCATGTTGTCGCCGCCATCATGGCCGTCTGGACTGTCCGCCTTATCGCACTTTCACCCGTTGATAGGGCTCTCAGGCGTCAAGGGCGTCGAAGTGTGAACGGTCGAAGGGGCGGTAGTGGAAGCCATTTCATGCTAATGGACCCAAGAGAGGATTAATGGTTGGGGTAGGGAGGTAAGACCCCGTGATGTCGGAGAGGTGAAGTGATGCTACGAGAGAGGCCCCTAAAAAAGGGAAGCATTTTCTCATAGTTAAAATTTAAAAAGCACGTTTCAAGCTAAATAAAGTAGCATATATCAAAATGAGAAAGATTTTTCCTGCAAATCCAAGGTTGGAACATCTGCATTGGTTAGAGACATAAGGTTTATTGTAAATTCTAACACGACAAGACAGAAAGTATTGGAGCGTGCCTGGAGTCTTCAATTTATGCAAATCAGAGCATTTGCTTCAAATGGTGTTAATAACGTCATTATTGCCACTATAATGTTAGTTAAAGCGTGTGCTCTGCTTTGACATTCGCACTTTGTCGTTGATGCTGATGGAGTGAAAAACATATTTTTGTAATGTCAATTATATATATTTTTTTTCACAAAACATAGATAACTTCTGTATACAGTGGAACCTCGCATAACGAGTATAATTCGTGTCGGAGTCTTACTCGTAATGCGAAACACTCGTTAAGCGAAA